>MU855356.1:0-99516 GCA_033296695.1 Staphylotrichum tortipilum | reverse complement strand
GAGGAGGGTGGCGGCGACGAGGAGGGTGGCGGCGACGAGGAGGGTGGCGGCGACGGTTAGTTGGGCGAGGAAAGTGCCTTGCCGCCCATGGCTCACCCTGCTCACCCTGCTCGCGCGACCGACGGAGCAGGGTGAGTCACCTCACTCCGGCCGCTTAAAGCGGCCGCAGCATGGCCGGAGCCAATCCCACAAGAGTGGACGGCTATTCGAGGAATAAATTACTTTCCCGCGTCTTATAGTCCGACCCCCCGCGCTACCTGACCGTTCTGCCCTTGCCGGCCCCAGCCCTGCCAGTTGATCGCCCCATCGGCTTACTTTGTACTCTGGATCTCAACCAAGCACAGTCCCTACGAGCGGCACAAGCAGTGTCTCATTAGAACTCCTCGTGGGGCAACGTTATCGACTATCCGTTCGCATGCCGTGACATCCTATGCCCGATTTCAGGCATGAATGTCGAGGCTGAGGGATCTTGGGGGTCCTATCTCCAGACTCGATCGCACAAGAGGATCCGAGAGGATCCAAACTTCATGGTCCCTAGCCCAGTTGGCGTCCTGCCCCCCCTCGAGCAAAAAAGCATCAGGTGGGGCCAGGGCCGATCCCCCCCCCGCCCTCTCGTCCGACACCTCCGCTGTCCAACCCCACTACAGCCGTTGTGCCCACCCCGCCGCTCAGCTGCTGCCGCTTTGCGTTGCCCTGGTCGCCGGGTGACAAAGGGGAGGAGGAAGACGAGACGGAGCTTAGTTTGAATCTGCTTGAATTTTGATGTGACTAGTCATTCATTGTTGTACCCTCAGCTTCAACATCTAATCACACCACGTTTGCATTTCTAATCCATCTCGTCGCGGCATTTTGATTCGCTGCCCATAACACCGATTTGATGGACGTATTCCTAAGCAGACTGGTTGTCTCCGGGCACATTCGGTTCACAATTGCACCGCAATCTGGCGTCAGCGATGACGTGCTGGTGCATGCATATGCTGCGGTACCAGACCAGGCAGCTCTGAATACTCTCGGCATTTTCATGTTCAACCCCGGGTCTGCGGGGTGCAGGTAATCGGGTATATATGCAATGATGATCCTGAACCCCCGCATACCGTTGTTTGGAGGCAACACCAACACGTCTTGTCAGAAGCTGAAACACACCACGAATCCTACCCGCCCAGGACGTCCCCGTCGAGTGCTCCTCCATCATGGCTGCCGCAGAAGTGATCCGACCCCAAGTCATTCCTGACCATGGCCCCCTTATCTCGACCACGCCACTCGGTCCGGAACCCAAGCAGCACAACGTGCGTGCCGTTCTGAACTACTACAAAGACCCCGAGGATGGTTCCCCGCCTGCTCCTTTCTACGTAGGGTATGTATGCTAAGGAGGAGTGTTTTGGGCTACTGGCACATCGGTTAATCAGTTTCCCCGTCCACCAGTCGGCCTTTGACAGAGCAGTCACAGTCTCGGCCGACTGTCAGCGTAGATGTGGACGTCACCGACATCACCGGACGCGAGTCCAAGTACACCCTGGATAGCCACGGCTTCCAGCTCGTCAAGCACGAAAGCAGGGAGAAGCGGTTCCTCGACGAGGACGAGATCAAGGGCATTTATTACCCCGAGACCGAGCAGCTGTTGAAAGATGTGTAAGTCCACAACGGATTTAAACCCCAAAATCCACAGTCGGTTTCATATTGAAGTAGCGTGTTGGCTAAATAAAGAGATAGGACCGGAGCCACTCGTGTCTTTATCTTTGACCACACGATCCGGCGCGAGAAGGACCCAAACCTCCCTGAAAGCGCCTTCCGCGGGCCAGTGCGGAATGTCCATATCGACCAATCCTACAGCGCATCTGTGGAGAGGGTGCGGTATCACCTCCCCGAGGAGGCCGAGGAGCTGCTTCAGAAGCGGTTCCAGATCATCAATGTCAGTCTCTCGTATTTGTTCTCAAGTCCAACAAACAACAGCTGATGGACAGAGCAGGTCTGGCGTCCGATCAAGACGATTCTCAAGGACCCGTTGGCCGTCGCCGATGCCCATTCGGTCGAAGAGTCGGATCTTGTCGGCACAGCACTCATCTATCCTCACCGCAAGGGCGAGACATATGCAGTCAGGCCTAATTCGGCACACCGTTGGTATTTCAAGTTTGCGCAACGGCCGGACGAAGTGACGCTCATCAAGTGCTACGACTCGGCCACGGCTCCCGGCATCGCTCGGCGGATCCCGCACTCGGCTTTCGTTGACCCGAGTCAGGAGGATCAGTATCCCCGCGAGAGCATCGAAGTGCGAACACTGGTATTTTACGACAACTGAGGACCCGGGCGCTGCATAGCTCTGGAGGCACATCAGGGAGGTAGTGCTGTTGTCAGTTATGTAGACTAAGACTAACTAAGGGAAGATTGCCAACTAGGTGCTTGGGTCTGGCTTCGTGGTTTGGCTTTGACGGCTTCGTTCCCTTAGCATGTATCATCCGCTTCGTTTGGCTGACTGCATGGGCTTCGTGGGTTTTATTTGGCTGACTTCCAAGGCCTCCCGTTCATCGTGGACACTACCAGCTTCGATGGTCTGGCGTGCATTGCTGGCTTGGCGGGCTTCGTTCGGTTGGCACGCATTGTCGACTTTGTTTGGCTTCCAGGGGCGTCTTGGATCTGGTATGCATCGGCTGGCCTAGTGATCCATCCTCGAAACAGGCCGGCTCGCCATCGGCCACGTCGACAAGATAGTTCAGTGCCTCGCTTCCCCACCTCTACCCTGCAGTTCGTCCTCGCCATCGCGGATACCGCCTCTGCCCTGTCCCTCCCACCGCCAATGCCTCCGCCCATTCATCTCTTACACCAGCAACGCAATCCCCGTTTTCCCTGGCCCCGCGCTCCTCCACAACACCACCATCGCCACCGTGTTATTGAATCTCTCTTTCATCACGACACAGACCTACGCCCAGGTCTTCGCTCGGCTGCCTTGATGAGCTTCGTGGGCCTGGCATGTATTGCCCGCATCGTTGGCATCGTCGGCATCGTCGGCTGGCATCGTCGGCTGTCTTCGTTCCGGTCGTGCAGGGCGCCTCTGAAATGGTTCCACGATATGCATCAGAATGGAGAAAATCGCGGTCTTGGGTTGTCAGCGATGGCGATATTTACAGCCATGATGCGACCTCCAAGGCTCTGAGCAGCAGTGGAAGTAGTCTTGAGGGATGGGGGGCCTGCTCGGCCTTCAGCTCTAGCTAGCGGCGTTGTCGGCAGCAGCGAGAGAGGAGGCAGAACAGGGACAGACAGGCAGGACTGGCCACTCGACGAGCCAACCGTCGACGACCACAGACTCCAGGTTCAGAACAATTCTCTCGGTCATTTTGGTGTTTGGATCAGATCGGAGGAAAGAAATATAAAACAGGGCAGGGTCGGCTGACAAGATGGGACGATGGTATGGGACGGCACGAAACGGATCAGACGGCGCGAAGAAGAGACGAAAGTTATCGGACGACAGGGAGGAGACGCGAGAGAAGAATCTGCATGCTCGTGACTGAACATAAGAGGAAAATGCAATCCGGATGCTCGGTCAGGGGCAACTGAGGGAAAGCGCAACGCATACTGCCCGCCCAGTGGTAACAGGGGAAAGCGCAGCCATACATGAGTTTTGGGAACTTCAACAATGGCGAAAGTCCACGGGCATGAGCTGCCTCATCAGAGGTTAATATGAGCAGTATTATGCTATCTCCCAGATCCTGTTGTGGTGTTGACGCTTTGCAATAAGCAACGGTGACAACTTGATAAAAACATCGCGTAATTTGATACGGGTGCTAAGAGAACGCTCTCTGCGCCAGAAGCCACGCAAAACTCCCAGCTAACTAAGTACTAGACCTGTTCACCCTTCTCCCGAATCATGGCCCCCCGCACCCCATCATAGGCACTCCCTATCTCAAACCGAGTCGCCATCTTCGTCTATTTCTTCGTCGTCGACCACGATGATATCCTGAGCTATGTCGCCCCCAGTGCTGTCGCCCGAGTCGAGCCAGGGGAAGAGAGATTCCCACCCGACTGGTTCCGGGATCTCGGTAACAACGGGAACACCCTTCTCCATCGACGGGTGTGAGACGAGATTGCAGGCGGGGCCGGCGCCATACGGAGGGAACAACACCATCCTGTTCTTGGGGGTGAACTCTTTAAAGTTGACCTCCTTTCCGACCCAACTTGACAGCAACTTCAAGATCGGGGTAAACGTGCAGACCCTGGTCAAGGCCTTGCAGGTGGGACAAGCCTTTGTCTCGGGGTTATAACTGCAATCGACAAAGATCGTGACAGTCTCGGTTCTCCTACATCTCGAGAGAATCATGCATGTATCGCACAATATGTCTCCCCTAGAGGCAGACTGCATGCTGCTGTCCCAGGACCACAACGGATCGCCCTTTAGGGGCCGGATTCCGACTGCCGTATTAGGCCCCGCGCTGTCATAGAGCAACTGCCGTTTTCCTGGGCGGTAGCTCTCGTCGGAGTTGCGACGGGAATCGAGAATTGAGCAGCCCACCTGATGGACTGCTGCAGATTGGTCAACCTCGAGTCTCTGAATTGCCGCTCGGGAGCCCCTGGCGTTGAGAGCGCTCCAGAATCCTTGAGGCGCGCCGGGGCATTCTTCTCCCCGAACCATCTGGACGATCGTGGTCACCTCTTGATAGAGTCGCTCAATCTGGCTGCCGTCACCCTCGAGAAGGGCGAGGGCGATCTTCCTGTGCCGAGAAAGGTGTATCTGCAGTGGAGCGCTGAACCACTTGGGCTTGGACCAGTGCTTCCACTCAACTGATGCCGAGAGAGTTGGCGGCCCCAAAGTTTTGGTATGGCACGATGGCTGGAAGACCATAGTAGGGGTGCTCGTGTTCATGGCCACCGTCCATCAGTTCAAAGGCAAAGGTGACCGCGACGTCCCTCGAAGGCTGGGGCTCGACCTGTTGACGAATCTGAGCCGTAAGATCCGTATGAATTCTGAGCCGGACAGGGGTGACTGGACTTGTGCCCCCACTGCGATGGCCCGAAACTACGGCCACTGAACCGCCTTCATGCCAGGCGAATCTCAATGCAAGCCGTGTGATCGTCTTGCCGGGCGTTTTTGGATGGGACGGGAGAACAGTCAAGGTCTGCGCCAGGGCAGCAGCGGAAGGACCAAATCCCCGGTCATACCAAGTCTCGAAGAGCGGGCTAGAGACGTTGGTACCATGACTGGTCCTCCGGCCCCTCTGAAAGCCCGTCTGATCGATTTTCCGCAACAGCTGGGCACGTTGCAAGGAGACGTCGATCCGCTTGGAAGCAATGGCCCACGGCGCGTAGGAGTCCAGCATCAAGAGAACCGTCTGTTCTGCCACTTTATTGGCCTCTGGAGTCCCACCAGTCCCCAGCGTCTCACTCTCGTACTGATGGAGGGCAATCAGAACGTTGCAAGAACCGGCTTTTCTGGCGATGTCGTAGTGGCTAGGGCGGTCGGTAACACGAGCGGGCTTGTCGGCTTCCTTCCTGTGCCCTTTATCCCTGCGGGAGGCATGAATAGTCCAGCCGACGTAGACCCCAGCGTTGTCGCGGTCCGTCTGCTCGGCGTCCAGATGGGTGTAAACACGAACACAGATGACGCCGGCGCGTCAGCCGGCCAAGTCATGATCTGCTTCTCGCAAGTTGAGATGAACCTCGAGACTGTCTGGTTTGGGGTCTCCATGGCCCGTCGGAAGCTGGGTCGGAAAACTGTACAGAAGTCAGTACAAAGTAGTGGTACGGAGCGACGAGCAGGGCTAAGCAACTTACGTCTGCAAACCTTGTCAACGGTCGGAATGAAGAACTCCTGGTAGATTTTTTGGCTAACGTCTGCATTGATGCCTAGAGTCTCTAGCCTAGGCTGCTAAGCCCTGATGCCAATCCACAAGGCCTTCACGTATCTGTCGAGAAGCGAGCCCTGCTCGCTCCATTGGCCAAGAACGTTGTCCATTGTTGGTTCTGTGAGCCTCTGGAGCGCGCTCAGCTTCTGGGACGTTGGGCAGAAGGGAGCTCTGGGCGTGAGATAGGTTTGCGGGACGGGAACTATAGAGAACGGTTAGCAACCCGTCAGATGACTGGATGTCGGGTGGGCTGCTCACCAGTGAATCTGGCGCCGTGGCGCTCAAAGTAAACGAGGTGCCACCAGTCGGGACCTTGACACTGTGCCGAACGAGATGTCCCTCTCTCCAGCCTGTAAAACGATCGCCTCCTCCTCATCATAGACCTCTCAAGGGATTGGGCGCTGGTCAGGGGGATTCGAGTATTTGTACTCGGCTCGCATGACGACAGCCCGCCAGATTTTCGGGCGAGTTGGGCCGGCTGTAGGTGGCGCAATGAGTTCGACTTGCTCGGCCATGGTGGCGGCAGGAAGAGTATTGGATAAAAACGAGAGCGAGGGGGTGAGAGTGAGAGCGAGGGGTGAAGGTGAGAGCAAGCGGTGAGGGTGAGAGCCACGGGTGGGGGTGAGAGCTAGGGGGCAGGGAGAAGAACGGGACAAGCACGGAGAAGACAAGCTGGAGAGGCAGCTGTAGATCGAGGTAGGACTGCTAAGAAGAAGGCTGCGGGAGTTGGAGTGTGGTTTGGGAGGGGAGACGTAGGGGGGGGCTAGGGGGACTGCTTAAATAGACGATCGGGCAGGCTGGCCGGCGAAAGTCCATCCTAACCCTAAAGGCCTCATGACAACACATCATGACACAGACAGTAAGTGACCCCGTTGTGTCATCGGCTCACAGCAGGAAGTCCACCAGACGGGCGGTCCTGGGTCGGTACTTTCTTTGAGCTAATTAAAGTAGCTTCAGACTGCTTGTCCAACCCGTGTGGCTCCTGCAAGCTCAACAAACCACATGGCTTGCTGAAGAGTCACACGATGCTTCATCCTGTCTGGCTGCAAACAAATGATTTGCGAGTGTCAGGAAATACTACAGGAGCTTGACAAACCGTACAGCAAGCGGCTGATTTGATATACAAGAAGGGTACTACATGACAAAGAGGCGCCCGGGTTCCAGAGGAGCCTGGTGCCCGTGACAACAAACACAGCACAGGCCACAGGACGCCAGGCATATCTCTCTCGAAAAGGGATGAAGTCTTTACTATTCAACTAGCAGCCCAAGAGCAGATCCCTTAGTCTAATATAGCAAGAAAATGATGGAGGTAACAAGCATGGCCCTGCATGGCCCCGCGGCCCCACACAGAGCAGGTTAACCCCTGAATGCAGACCTCCCCCTGAATGCACAGCAAGCTCAAACTGTATACCTAAAGAATGAGGCCAGGTCGCCCTTCTCGCGTTCAGCGAGTTTCTCAGCTTCGGTGTACTCGCTCGGGGGCTTGTACTCGCGGTCGCGCCTGGCGTTCTCGCGGCGGAGGTAGATGGTCATCCCCACCGACAAAATGAGCGACATAACCTGGCAACCGAGCAGCGTGCTGAACCCGGACATGTATCTGGGCTTGTGCTTCGCAAGAAACAAGTAGGCGGAGATGGTACCCCCTAAATTTCCGAATCCGACGTGCGCTGCAATTCCAACGCCGCGTTTGAGAGAACCGCCGATGTTGTTGCCATTCCAAGCGACTCCAAGGGGGACGTTGGGGTAGATGCCGGTGGCGAGGAAGAAGCACCCCACGTAGCGGACAGCGCTCGAATCGCTGGCAATGAGCATGATAAGACCGATGACGCTACGGGATTGGTTAGCTTGTTTTAAGAAAGGGGGAAGGAAAAAGGAAACGGGGAAAAAAAGGGAAGCGGGGGGGAGACATACGCAACAAGAATGAACCCGATCATGAAGATGCCGCGCTGGCCCATCTTATCAGTGTACCAGCCGGCGCCGACACAGAAAATGCAGGCCACAACATAAGGGGGGACCGTCATCAGTTGCGCCATCTGGGGGGTTTTGGCGGTACCGAGATCGTTGATGATGGTTGGCAGGAAGAGCGAGTACGAGTACAGGCCAGTGTAGATGCCGATGGTGATGAACATGTGGACCCAGATCTTCCAGTCGCGGAGCGCGTCCCAGAAGTACTTCATGTCGAACTCATCGGCCAGGGACGAACGGTCGAGCTTGAGACGGGCCTGGATCTCGTCGCGTTCCTCCTGGGTCAGGAACTTGGCCGTCGCGGGATAGTCCTGCATGACCTTGTACGCAATGACGGCGACAACGAAGGTCAAGAGACCCTCAAGGATGAAGATCCACTGCCAGCCCGAGAGGCCAGCGACCCCCTTCATCTCCATGATGCCGCGCGCGAGCAAACCTCCAAAAGCACCGGCCGCGGTGGCAGCGGAGAAGAAGATGGCCATGCGGAAGCCGCACTCGTGGCGCCGGTACCACATGGTGATGCTGTTACCAGAGATCAGCCCGGTTGGGTACCTACGACACCGCACACCGGCAGAATCAATCGGGGGGTCTTACTAGTACGTGATGCCGGGGAACAAGCCGCCCTCAGCAATTCCGAGGGCGGAGCGGCAAGCCATCAGGCCGGGGTAGTTGTGCACGATGCCCATGAGGGTGGTGCAGATGGCCCAAACAACCATGATGCTGGGAATCCAGAGCGAGGGCCGGAAGCGCTTCATGGCCATGTTGGAGGGGATTTCGGCAGCGACGTAGAAGGGGAAGAAGATGGCCAAGGCATTGTTGTAATGCAGGCCGGTGAGGCCAATGTCCTTCTCGAGGGTGTCGAGGCGGGCGTTGCCAATGTTTGTGCGGTCGAGAAAAGAGAGAAGATAGAGGAGGGCCAAGAAGGGAATCAGGGTGAGATCGACCTTGCGGATGAGCTTCTTGGTCGAGGCCGCGTCCCAGCCGGCGCTCTCCATGACATCGTCGCTGTGGGCCGACTTGGCGACGACCTTCTCGTTGGACACACTGTCCGACTCTGTTGTTGGCACATCGTGTGCTGCTACTTCGGTTGGGTTACCCATCGCAAGGGGCGGACTCGGAAACGAGATCAGGGCAAGACAGTGTCGGGTTTGTCGGACAAGGAGGGATACGGCTCGTGGGTGGTAGGCAGGAACACACCGTGGAGGTGTTCGGCAATGGGGTGAAGGGGTTGGCTGTGGGTGGTGGTGGAGATGGAAGAGTTCCCTGAGAGTAGGACAGGGCTGTCCGCCGATCGGGGCGGTTCAGATGCCCATCTTATACACGACCACGCCGCCTCTGCCGCCCAACGCCAAGTGAGAGACACGGGCAGGCCACGACGCAGCAACGGGCAGCGGGTTGCATCATCTGGCAATTACTATGCAGATCCCTGGCTTTGCCGGCAAGGGTAGGGGTCGTATGGAACGCGGGTCCCACTACCCCAACAACCCATCCGCTGGTCCTGCACATCGTCGCTCCGCTCGAAGCACCCCCGGCTGATGGTAACGGTCAGGCGGAGTACTAGGCATGTACGTGGGCTGGGGCAAGCCCCGACTCATGGCGTCGGTTTCCTGGACGGCCCTGAGAAAATGGACTGATAGACAGCCCAGCCCGCGCTGATCAATAAACGACAAGTGGGATATGTCTCAGCCATCACAGACCCGGGAGGACGAGACGGGTTAGCCCGCTTGCTTGTTGGGAAACACAAGGTGGACCGTGGTTCCGACGGGCGCAAAGGTGGTTGGCCCTGGGTGGTGGGTGATATCCGGTGTTTCTTGCGGATGGGCTGGCACAAGCAAGCAAGCACACCTCGTCCCTGGTTCGAGAAATGGCTGCTGTGTCGTTTCTTGTCGCCGGGCAGGCGGCGAGCCGTGGGAGAGGCGTTCCCAGACATGGACATGGCGAGGACGGGCCGATGGGCAGGGGAGTCGACCCCCTCGTCGTCCATGGCAAGCCAATCCACCGGCGCATGCCAAGAGGCTTCGCCAGACTCGACATGGGCTCGCTTTCGCGGATCATCTCACTCGAGATTGCAAGATCCGACGCGGGCCTGGACCAAGCAGCCAGTCAGCCGCGCCCAAAGGCGCCACCAGGAGCCCGGATCTGTGCAACAGGTCCGGCTTGGCGAGCCCTCAGCCCCGCCATTGGGCAGCTCGCGAGTGGCTTTGCCATGGAGGGACGTCTAGAATGCATCGAACTAACTACCTATCCGTATCTGTCGCACCGCTCCAAGGCTGCATGGCGGCCGTCCCCTCGCGCCACCAAGATCCCCCCCCAACAATGCCCAGCACGCCCAGCACACCCAGACACCAAGGATGGAGCCAAGGAAAGCCAAACTCTCACCCCCGCACGTGGCTGCTGCCAAAACGGCGCGCCGGGTGAAGCCTTCGGGCAGATGGATAAATCCTCAACCAGAAGCTGGTGGTCTGGGCATGAACGGTGGCGTTGTTGGGGAAGCATATCCAACGGGGAAGGCGCCGGCACCCCCGCAACAATCCTCCGGCAACCGCCATCACGCCCTGATTTCCAGCCTTGCCCCCCCTCCTCCTCGTTCCCCCATGCCCCTAACGCACCCCCTAACGCACCCCTAACGCAGGTGAAGCTGCCCGAAGGCAACCAGACACGTGCCAACCCGGAAGTAAGCACCAGTCGGAGCACGTCACGGCGCAGAGGAGGGTGACGGGCGGACCAAGGGAGGAAAGCTGGGGGAGAAGACGCACAGAATGTTTGGAATGATATGACCGGCTGGCATCGCGTGGGCAGTTCCGGCTGCACGGCGAGCACAGACGAAGGCTTTGCTTCTTTTTTTGGTGTTGGGGCGAGCTCATGGTCGACCCCTTTCCTGCTCGGTGTCGACAAGCATTGCCGGACACCCGCACGCATGTTGCTTTTTTCGTCCTTCTCGGGCTGGGGGCCGGCCGCCAGGAAGGACAGGAAGACCGGCCGTGTGCAATAATGAAGCTCGGTCAAACGTAAAAAGTGTTGGGTGAGAGAGCCAAGGCACCGTCCGCACAGGGGCCGCTGACGAGGCGCATCACCGGTGCCAGCCGATGTTGATTAACGGGTTTTGCTGTTATTGCCCGCCGCATTGATTATCGATTTGAAATTGGATCCATCATCAGCGATCCGTCTGTTCGTTGGCACCGCGTGTCAGAGACGCCGTGTGTGCGACGTGAGATAACAACGTACCGTTCAAGTTGTTCCCTGCCCACCGTCGCCAATCAAATCATTGGGCACCGCAGGTAAAAATTGTCGGCTCCGAATGCTGCGGTGAGAGAGACGTTGGGCCAACGGGACAGCCAAAGTCCGTGTTTCCACTTCCCCAGACGGAATGGGGGGCCTCATCTCTCACCCGCAAGGTTTCGCCTCGCTCATGTCCGTCTTTCTGGCCCTCCTGCCGGCGGTTCCTTGTTTCCATCGTCTTGGAAGCTGGGGCCGCTTTCGGGGACTCTGGGGAGGTGGATTGCTTTTCCCCGCGAAGCCCGCAATTTCCCCAGGCCTAAAGCGGATCCCCTGGTTCTAGACCGCGTGCTACCCCTCTCAAAAACCCGGCCGAGTCCGCTGCTCCGCGCATCCAGCTCAAGCTGCGATGGCACCATCCGGGCCTCACCATTCCCCGTTCTGACAATTCCCCGTATCCCAAGAGTTTTCCCTTCCGCCGGCGCCGCGCGGGGGATGGGGCAGCCGGGGGTCCCGTGACGGCATTCAAACCATCGGCCGCGCTAGACGGCCCAGATACCCATCTTCGCATCCTCTAAACATGGGGGGGCTTGGGATTTCTCGTCCCAGGTCCTGGTGGCATCGTACCGTCCGCTGTACGCCGTCGAGCTGACGCAAGGGCCAGGGGGTTCTGCAGCGCCTTGGTATCTGTTAGCGTCTCTTGGGGTCTCTTGGGCTGCTCAACTGTCGCAATGCCCAGACCGCCGAGCCTCGGTCGCCCATGGGTCTAGGTATCTGTTTGTTTGCGCCCGCCCCACAACCCACCCGCCGCCCGCCTCCCGCCGCGCCACCACCACTAATCTCTGCCAGCGGCCATGCCAAGTTGCAGATGGGCTTGTTGACGTGCAGTCAGCTTGGTGGCCTGGAGTTGCAGGGCGGGGGGGGCTGATCCGTCCGTCCGAGGGGGGGCCTGCCTGCCTGGCAGACGAGCGGTGGCAGATGAGTCGCACCACCAACGAGCGGCCTCAGTGCCATTGCCGATGCGAAAGCAAGGCGTCTGCGTGCGTCCCACGCGCGCCCAGCGCCAGGAACGGCAGGTCCTCCGTCCACGACCCCAGCGCGCTGGGTGCCAGGTCGTGTCCTGCCCCCTTTCCACCAACTCCCAACCATGTCCACCAGGTCGCCGAAGTCCTGCGCGGGTCCAACCCGACCCAGGAACCAAGGAGACAGCCTGGCTGTCATGACTTTGGCTCCAACAGCCCCGGCGGCGGCGGCCTTGTCGCGCGCCGCCGACCTGCTCTCCGCAGGAGGGGGTGACGAGGGGACGGACTGGCCGGCTGGCCTGCGCCCGCTGCCCGCGTCCGACCGGTGAAATGAAACAAGGTCGTTTTTGTTTTCACAGCCCCGGTCTCGTCTGGCGCAGCCAAGGCCTTGGTCCCGCGTGGTGGCTGCCCCCAAAGGCTTGGTTCTGCAGCCACCGCAATTCTCGCTCGGCGCTCCTCATGCCGACGCCGGCTTCTTGGAGCTGAAAAACTGGCATTCTTAAACCAACGTCGTTCCCCCTCTCCGAGGTCGTTCGCCCATGAGGCTCACTCGACTGACGTTGCAAGCCCACCCTTCTCAACCCACTACGCCCTCGGGCCCTTGCAAAACCTAAGTTGACGTCGCACCTGTCTCGCTAGCCTCCAGGCCACCAAGAAACCTGGAAGTCGGATCTCCCCAGCCCAGTGGATAAATCAGGGTTGCAGCGAGCACAAAAAGAGGCGACCCCCCCGAGCCGCATGCTTCTGGACCATGTAGGTAGGCCCCGAATCATCAATCTGCACCCACGGCAGGATATATACGGGCTTGCCGTCGGTTAAATGGGTTACATTGGATGTGGGCCAGCAGTCCTTTTTGGAGCCAACAGGGAAGTCCCCCATGCTGACGTGGATGTGGCCAGAATACAACCTTGGGCGGCCCGCCGCCTGTTGTGTCCGGCGGGAAACCCTGGCTGCCGGAACCCCAGTATCCTCCTCCTAATTGATTGGGTTTTCTAGATCCTGTCAGATCACCGGGCGACCCATACCGCGGTTCTCATTAACACTGGGGTAAACGGTTGGCTCGATACAGGTGCCTGGTGTATGCTACCTTAGCATGCAGCCCCAACGGGGAGTCCCTGAACATGAGGTGAGGGCCTAGACCAGACCGCCAGTCGTCTACTGCAGCACGTTTGTTTGGGGGCCCAAAACCCCCCATGCACTCTGCCATGCTGTGCTCCCACAAGAGCGGCACAGGACGTAGGTTGGTGGTATCCCATGTGAGTGCGGTAAATTGGAAACTGGTTGGCCGAGGATATCGTGGCCCAAGTTGCATTGAAACAACGTTGCTTCTCCCGTGCCTCAGGGGCACGCCTAATTTCTCCTTTCCGACAACTCCTCGTTAAGTTGCCGCAAGTCTCGCCTGATGCCGGCGCAAAACCCACCGTCTGGATCCGAAAATATCTCGGCAAACTTGAGTGATGCCTGGCCATACTTTCGGGCCGTCTCGGCATCGCCAAACCCGTAGTAGATTCGCATGAGAGCCTGATAGTACTCGCCGACTTTGGCTAGCAGCCGCTCAACCTGGGCCAGCTTGATGAACTCGCGTGTCAGCTCCACGAGAGTGTTGTAACTCGTCGATTCGTCCTGCATGGCGTAATAAACCTCCACCATGCGCTCCCTCCGTTGGTCTGACGCCTCTCGTGCCTCGGGCGGCGCCGAGCACAGCTCGCAGCTGCAGTTGAAACCCCAGTTGCTGAGTTTCCGGGTCCGCTGGGTTGTGGTGATGCCCAGGGGGACGTCTGTGTGCAAAGATTGTTAGAAGTCAGGCGAGGAGGATACCGGAATGTTGAAATAGACATGCAGCTTATTGTGATTTCCTCTCCAGGTTCAATATCTCTTGTGGCCAAAACTGACATGGCGAGGTCCTTGGTGGTAAATCGGCTGTAAGCACTGGACGGCGTTAGCCTTGAACCCCAGTTTTGTTCCTAGACACGGTTTTCGCTGCGAGCTCTTACTTCGGATCGCATGCGTGGTTCAACCTCTGCGTTGCCAGGTAAGCAAGATGCCTCGAGTTTGGCAGCGATGGCGGCATACCGCAATCTCTGGATATAGCCCTTTCATATCTCGCCCATCGACCGTGATGCCGAATGCGTTGGTCCGGATCACATCATCAACCGGGTGGACGCCCTCTCCTTTGCTCCTTGCCAAACTCAGAAACCGCTCCTGATCTGGCAGTTGATCGAGCGCTCTCTGGAACAGCCGATCCGCCCTGGCAGGCCTCTCGTCCTCGTCAGAAGGGAAAAGCTCATTGTCCGCAATTATTGCTGGGAAGCTGGTCATGATGGTTTCCAACTGGGTGATACGTCTTGTGGCGACGACTCCTAGTCCTTTGCCGGGAACCGGGATCACGGTGTATGACAAGTCATCCAGCTTGATCCTGGGACAGCCGGAGGGTGCGATATGACGCCGCGAGCGCCATGCTGGCATCGGGTCTTGGATAACACCCACGACGCCCGCAGCTGTTTCGGGTTTTGCGATGAGGCTAATGCCGGAACCGTCGTTAAAGGTCGACGACGAGTAGACGCAAAACTTTTCGGCAACTTCGATAGTGGCACAGTACAGTGGTTGAGTCCATGGGATACCCTTACTCGCAGAAGGGGTTGCGGGAGTGTGGTCGTCAACAAGAGGGGTACATTTCCCAGCCAGTGGCTGAGGAGAGAGGGAAACAGGAGTCCACGAGCATTGTGGTTGAGCGGCGGTAGCGAGGAGGACCACGAAAGAGAGCATATGAAGCGTGAGGAGACAACGCGCTGTTCCGCTGCGCATGAGCAGGCTGTTAGGACAAATGGTCTGATGCACTTACTGGCCATCTTAATGCTTTGGAGGGCTCTGGGAGGCAAAGTATTCGAGATTCGAGACCCTGAAGCAACGTATCTTACAAGGTGACTAACTAAAGCACTTCTGCTGTTTCGGAGGCTGAAGGTTGCGCCCGTGGACAAACGGCTCGTCGAGCAACATTCCATATTTTATTCTTGCTCTTTCTCCCAAGCATTACCACACTCTCCGGGGCCAAGGCCGGATAGGATTTGAAAGATAAGATAGACGACTTGGCCTGAATACGGAGAGCACTAGAGAACAGAGTGAGCGTAGTTATTTAGCCGAGAATGGTAAAAGCCTCGGGAATACGGATAGTTATGCCCAGCCTTTACCATCATTATCCAGAGACACGACCAGGCACAGCCTAACCTGTATACCGATCAATGAGATCTTGTAGTACGAGTCGCTTTGTCCGATGTGAGGTGCTGGCCTCGTGGCGAGAAGCAGACGAGCGCACAACGTATTATTCGTTTTACTTGGAGAAGAAAAGAAGACTAAGAATAGGAAGCAACCAGCAGCTAATTAGCCATTTGGCCAGCTGCCTAATCGTGGCCCACCTGAGAACTGGTCCCGGGGCTTGGCCGGAGCCAAGTCGGAGCCTCCCCGGCCTGTCCCGCCCACCTCAGCTGTCACAGGCCTGGCTGTGACCATGGTACATGGTGTGCGATGACGGTTCGCTAGGACAGAGCGAACAACGTGTTACGCAGTGGTCATCGCACCCACTCCCGTGACATCAGCGCCCTGTGGCTACAACCTCTCAGGCCCCAGCCCGGTCGAAGACCGGGTCCATCACATCCGAAATGATCACGACGGACCCATCATAATGGGCCGGAGGCGGGGGCAGGGCCGGAATGGGGGCTGTGGCGGGGGGGATGGGCGCCGGGGTCAGGGTTGCTGGGGCTAGGGCTAGGGCTGCTGCTGCTAGGGTTACGGCCCCAAAGTTTGGATCCCGCTGGATCCGGTGCCGTTTGTTAGACAATCTGGAGAAGAAGCAGTGAAGTAATGACCATAATGACAAAGGTGAGTGTATGAGATATGGCAGCTGGGTTGGCTGCCACTTAGGATTCTGCCCCTGATAAAAGATATCGATCCGATTCGGCCCCTACGACACAGCCGTCGGATCCGACCCCAACATACCCCCCAAGTCCTCCTCCCTCGTCCACTGTCTGCCCTCCCACGCCTTATGCTACAGATTCTGATTCTGCCCGCGGTAAAACACATCCAGCCGGTTCTCCCTCCACGACGCGACCGTCGGCGCGCTGCTCAACAGCCCGCCCAGATCCTCCTCCCCCGTCCATCGCGACCCATCCCACGCCTGATGCCAGAAGTGGTTGTTCTGTCCCGCGTAGAAGACATCATCTATGTACAATGTACATACATACCCTGGTGTAGCCATTTCACGAGCTCGAGCTGCATGGTATGGCCGTCGATTCGAGGCCCCCACTCCCCACGTCTGACCTGAAAAGGATGGCGGCTTGAACAGGCGGCCGAGCTTAGGAGGAAGCGCGTTCCGTATGGCTTGCCCATAATGGAGCCAGAAAACCTGATCTCGTTGGGAAACAAGTCGGGGTAGTCTTCCTTAAAGTAGATGTGCTCGGCCTGGAAACACTCATCGCTGAGTGTTGCCCTACCTACGGCGGCCAGTGTGCATGCCCGCCTGGGCTTTCCCAGAGCCACTCCGCGCCCCTGCATCCTCCACGCGCACATCACACACATCAACCCATCACCATTGCTGTGCCTCTCCCACTCTCCCAGACCGAGCTACTAGGTATCTCTGCTCGGGGGGGACGAAGCCGCACTGAGCGAACAGGTCTTTTATAGCAGGAAAAGAGTCATAGCTTCTAGGAATCAACATAGGTAGGTGATACAAAAACCCAAGATCACCCATAGCTACGCAACTACCCATTTCTGACAGATCACATCAAACATACAGGCAAAACACTAGCCCTTATCAATGTTATTGAGCTTAGCATCTTGAGTTGTCATCTGCTACCTTCTATCCATTCTGCTCCTCTGGGGTTCCGGGTGATCAAGACGATGGAACGAGCAAAAAGATCTCGCCCTCGTTGCTATTGTCACTGCCCAAAAACACGCCTCTTCCAGCAGGGTCCCAGCCCACGGCAGTCAAGCGGAAGCAATTGCTCTGTGTCAGACCGTTGGCCGTGCAGCTGCTAGGGTTGGTCGCCGAGAAGATATCGCGGTACCCAGTCTTGCTATCGGCCGGCGCGACCGGTTCATAGCTGCCGTCCGCAGCCTTCTGGAACGGAATTTGGACGAGCTTGAATCCAGTCGGCACGGACCTGTCCCAGGAGCCGTGAAACGCGACGTACATATTCTTTGCGTCGGCATCGAAGGCGTTCCAGATGGGGGCGGAGTGGGCTTGGAACGAGATGCGAGGCGGTGTCGCCTTGCCGTTGCACGTCGCATCACTGTACGAGCTGTTGGGCGAGACCACAAAATTGCTGCCCGTCTTGAGGCCCTGGAAGCTCGAGGCATCCCAGACGGCGAAGCAGGTCGGATAGCCGTACCACACGTTGCGAGTCGTCAGGGGGTTGCCCACTGGATGTGATTTGGTCAGTCGGCTAGCCGCTGTCAACCACTCAGGCTCGTCACTCACGGTTATTTAGCTCCTCAGCTGGGTTGTCCTGGTGGATGTCTTTCCGCTGGCCGTTCTCGGTGCGGGTAAAGTCCTGTGCGCCTCTGATCAGCGTGGACACACAAACGCCCAATGCTCAACAGCATTACGTACATCGCCGCTGTTCTCGACGCCCCAGAAGACTCCGCTCGGGTCCGGGACGAAACCGATCGTGTTGCGCAAGCCGTAGCCAAACACCTCGCCGTCCGTGTTGTAGTTGAAGCCACCCGAGGGCGCCTTCGTGGTGTCGAAAATTTTGATGATCGCCCGTCCAGTCTTTGGATCAGCTGCGGCCATATCAAAGTTGGCGTTGCTGCCGACTTGCACGAGGATCAGGTTGGGCTGCTGCGGGACAACGGCGATGGTGCGCGTCGAGTGAATGCCAGTGGAGATACCCTTGACGATGGTCTTCTGGTTGCTGACCGTCCGGGTAGTCGGATTGTAGCTCCAGGAATACGCAGCCGTCTCGCCGCTGGCATACAGTGTACTTCCGTCCGGCGTCAGAGCCAGGCCGTGGTTGAGTTGCGTCCCCGAGATGAGCATGTTGGTGTTGTTGATGCAGCCGTCGGCGCCAAAGGTGTGGACAGAGATGCCCCTGGTGGCCTGGGCCACCAGCATGTTGCCGGCAGGGTCCCAGATAATGGTCCGCACCTGCTTCAGGCCGCCAGCTATTTTCATGGCAGACCATCCAGAGGTCAACTGGTACTGGTAGCGGAAGTTGCTAACACCAGTGCATGACTTGGGTCGGGGGAGTTGCGGGACAGTTTGGGCATCGGCGCCTATGACTTGCGGCATCAGCTTCAAGTCTCACGGCGGCGACAACGGCAAGGAGTCGCGAGTTTGGGGTTTTCGTACCCGTGGACAGCAGGGCCACTGCAGTTATGGCAGCACTAAGCAGATGCATTGTCGCCGCAGGTTGTCAGCCTAGCCCCAAAGGGTTGCTCTCGTCGTTCAGTCGAGCTTTACGGGCCAATGGCGAGAAAATATGGTGTACCGCACGATACTCTGCCATCCAGGACAAGCTTTCCCCCAAGTCTTGGGAGGCACACCCCTTACTTCTATAGTCGTACAATTCAGGGGCAACCTGTGATGCCCTGGCGCGCCAAGGCGGGCACCGTGCTTTCCCAATTTCTATGCGGATCATGCTGTTACTCGAGCGTGTGGTTGATGCTGGGTCGTTTGGGTTGCGATACTGCGTCTTGGCCAACCACCAAGTCGGGGTGAAATCCCCAATATCGCGGTTGATAGCCTGTTCGGCAGAGTTGCTCCGGAGGGCTCCTCGCGGGTCCCGGCAGTTCCCCTCAAAACTTCCCCAACACCGATGAGTCGCGCAGGGAGGGGAGCGGGGGCATTCCAATTGGCCAGCGGGCTTCCACGCAGATATTAATGACCATTCTCCCTCCGTCATCTCGCAGAGCAGAATTCGATGGAAGCTCGCGCCTTGTCCGCCTAGGTCATCGTGGAACTGATTCGTCGCCACGAGAAACGGCAGACGTGAAACATCCAGTCTTGACTGCTCCAGCTGCTCACAGAATTCTACAGGTATGCTTGGCACGCGCGCCCGACCATGCATGGGGGGGATAACGTCCCCGCCGGCTGGCGGGGATTTGGCGCCCTTCTCGCCCCTAGATTAAGGTGCCGACCGCGAGCAGTCTCGGTCTATAGTGTTGAATGGTACCTCATAACACGGCTGGAATAATTAGAAGGCCCAATCTTTGATGATGTGTTATTGCCGCGTATCCCATCTATTCGAGGAGAGGTTGCTCTCGGGGAGTCAAGACATGGAGTGTTTGCGCCAAGTGCAGCTCATCTTGGACTTTGATCGGTTAGTACTTCATGTTCTTGCCCCGGGAACTCCTACCAGTGTTGAATCACGGATGAATGGTGAGGTTGAGACAAGCATCATCCAGCATCAGAGCATGCATCTACCCACGGACAGAATTAGAACCCAAAACCCGTGCAGCCTTCGGGCTCCCATCGTCCGGGAATCGTTCTCCGGACGAGGCGAACCCCGCCTTGCATCCGTCGACGACACACTCCTCGAAGAGGGGGTTGAGGGGAGTATTTATTCTGTAATCCCTCCATCTCCATGCCAGGTTCAGTTCCCGCAGTGAAGACGGGCTTGTCAACTCGTTTCTGCGGTGCACATCGAGCCTCGAGGCAGCCTTGATACTGCAACGCCCTGTCTTGACTAACTCGACTGAACTCGTCAATCGCGAAGCATGGCCTTGAATTTCGTTGCTCTGCTGTTCCCGAAACCCGATCGTGTTGCACGGGTAGGCTATTACAGGAGTTGAAAACTCACCTCTGGCTCTTGACTGACAACAATGACCTGGCGAGGTTGAGGAAATCGCCAAGAAAGTCTGCGAGCATGTCCACGAGAAGGAGCCGGGTGTCTTGAAATACCAGTGGTTCAAAGCAACTGGCTCAGAGAAACCCCTGATTGTTGTTTGGGAAACGTACGCGCATCTGATAAATCATGCCAATGCAGACTCCAGTAATATTGACAAAACATGTTTCCTACCACCTAGATACCGCGACCAAGCCGCTGTGGAAGCGCACAAGACAAGTTCGATATTGGCCTGGCTCGTGGAGAACGATAAAAAGGAGGCGAACATGGCTGCTCCAATCAGCGTCATTCCCTTGAAACAGTTTGCGGGCTGGGAAAGCCGCCCCTGACGGCCGGGTTGTAGGATCTGGGCTGTCGCTGGCAATCAATGAAGATGAAGCCTCAACCAAACTGCAGTGTGTCGACCGTTGGACGCCAGAACGTGGCCTGGTTCCCTTTCAATCACGTAGTATTCCACTTCCCGGATTTTGCCGCACCCCTTGAGAGCTTCGATCGTGAGGACCATCCCACTCGATAGACCAGCAGACGCACTTGATGCTTCTCCTGAACGTTTGGCTGCGGGTCGTGCCCAACAGCCATTGTAAGGTGCTTGGCGCAACCCCTGCTGGGGGCTGAAGCCAATGGTCGATTGGTGGGGCAAGGCGTGGAGCCCCCGGCTCAGGGTGGGTCTGGTTGCCTGCCCTGCCTAACACCTTGTGGGTCCATTGGGGATTGGTGCCTGGTCGCACGGCCAGGGGCTCCCGTGATCTCGCGCAGCAGCAGCTGGAGGGATTGTTGCCTGCTCAACACGACGCGCTGAGCTCTAGGACAAAATTCCGTGGTGTGCTTATTTACTTCGCGTGTTGCCAGGAGCCGCTCCTTCTCGACCCAACTCTTATCTTCTCGTTTTCATCTTCACCCCAATTGCGTTGCGCTTCAACTCGGCAAGATCGAATCGGTTCCGCCTGCCATCTCTGTGCTCCACGTCAGCCAATTGACTCTCATCCGCACCCCATTCCGAGGCACTCCCAAGCCTCAGTATTCCTGCGCCAGCTCAAGATGCCACCAAAGCGGGCGAAGAAGGCGGCTGCGCTGGCAGCTCCCGCCCTTGACGGCTGCAAGATTGCACTCAGCGGGACATTCCCAGGCCTCACACAGGCTTCCATCAAGGCCAAGGCGGAAGCCCTCGGCGCAACCGTGGCCAGCGCGGTGACGGACGACACCACCCACCTTATCGCAACCGAGGCCGACTTCAACAAACCATCCCCCAAGGTCGCAAAAGGCCAATCTCTCGGTATTCACCTTGTCAGCTTGGAGTGGCTGTCTCTTTGCGAGAAGAATGACACGAGGGAGCCTGAGCAGGACCACGCTCACGGGGCGGCGACCATGGCCGCACCTTCACAGCCGGGTGCATCCAAGTCGGCGTCATCCCAGACCAATAGCGCGGCAACCACCACCAGCAGAACGCGGAAGCGTGCCCCACCACCAGCCGCGGGCAATGCCTCGGACACCGAGACGGCACCAAAGCCGAAGAAGACGAGAGGAGGCAAGGCGGCGGCGGCAGTCAAGTCAGAGGAGGACAATGATGCAGAGATGCAGGACGCCGGCGCTGCCGAGGTCGAGCCCAAGGAGGAGAAGAAGGAAAAGACAAAGGTGGAGAGGTCCATGGGCGAAGGCCAGGTAGCCAAGGACAAGAACATGCAGATCCCGCTGGACGAAGGCTGCACGTTCCTGACATCCAAGGTTTACATCGACGATGCCGGAGTCATCTACGACGCGTCTCTGAACCAGACCAACGCATCCCACAACAACAACAAGTTCTACCGCATCCAGGTGAGATCCAGTGCCCAGACGAACTCCCATGTCTCCGTTGTCTGACAGACTGCCAGCTTTTGGTCGACAGCTCGGGCATCTACAGGACGTGGACCCGATGGGGTCGCGTCGGGGAGCGCGGCCAGATCCAGGTTCCGGCAACTGGGTCGCTGGCCGAAGCCATGCGACAGTACGAGAAGAAGTTCAAGGACAAATCCGGTCTGTCTTGGGGCCAACGCGGCGAGAACCCCAAGCCCGGCAAGTACGCCTTTGTCGAGAAGAACTACGACGACGATTCCGACGAGGAAGACGAGGCGGACGATGCGGGCACCGCGATCAAGGCGGACAAGACCGAGGCCAGGAAGCCACCCAAGTCGACGCTCGCGCCCGAGGTCCAGGAGCTCGTGCAGCTCATCTTCAACCAGCAGTACTTTAATGCTGCCATGTCGTCGCTTAACTACGACGCGAACAAGCTGCCGCTCGGGAAGCTCAGCAAGGCCACCATCACTCGGGGTTTCCAGGCGCTCAAGGATCTGTCTGCTCTCATCGACGACCCCTCGCTGGCGTCCAACTACGGGACGGCTTACCTGCCGGCGGTCGAGCAGCTGTCTAACAGCTTCTACTCTCTCATCCCCCATGCCTTTGGTCGCAACCGCCCGCCCGTCATCAACTCGCAGCAGATGGTCAAGACGGAAATAGAACTTCTCGAAAGCCTGAGCGACATGAAGGACGCGGCCCTCATCATGAAGAAGGACAAGGCCGGGGAGGACGACGTGCACCCGCTCGACAAGCAGTTCCAGGGCCTCAACATGAAGGAGATGACGCCCGTGGATTCCTCCAGCGAGGAGTACACGCAGCTGCAGAGCTACCTGGTGGAGAGCCGCGGCGCGTCCCATGGACACCAGTACAAGGTCGAGAACATCTTCCGGATCGAGCGGCAAGGCGAGTACGCGCGGTTCGACGACAGCATGTTTGGCAAGATGTCGCAGAACCGGCGGCTGCTGTGGCACGGCTCGCGCTGCACCAACTTTGGCGGCATCCTGAGCCAGGGCCTGCGGATCGCGCCGCCCGAGGCGCCCGTGTCGGGCTACATGTTCGGCAAGGGCATCTATCTCGCCGACATGTCGTCCAAGTCGGCCAACTACTGCTGCTCGTACATTTCGGGCGGCACGGCGCTCCTCCTGCTCTGCGAGGCCGAGCTGGGCAGCCCCATGCAGGAGCTGGTGAATGCGTCGTACAACGCAGGAGAAGATGCGAAAAAGAAGGGCATGGTGGCCACCTGGGGCCAGGGCACGACAGGTCCCAGCAAGTGGAAGGATGCCAGCTGCGTCCATCCATCGCTGGCCGGCGTGATGATGGTAAGTCTTTGTTGTTGTTTCAACCCTCCCCTCCTGAACCCCGGCCGCAAACCGTCCCTTCCCTTGCTCTCAATCGCTGGCTGACATTTGGTGCGCAGCCCGACACGTCCGTGCTGCCCGGGAGCACTGGTGTGAAAGGTGCTTCCCTGTGGTATAACGAGTACATTTGCTATGACGTCTCCCAGGTCCGGCTGCGGTACCTGTTGAGGGTCAAAATGTAAGTAGGCCGCTATGGGGTGGCAAGGCGGGCTAGTGGTGGTTGCTGCGTTGAACTTGGGCTTGGACTTGGACAGCGGGACGGGATTTATCGGAGTTTGCTGCGCTGTCCCAGCTTAGTGGATGGTGGACCCGGAATCGGCGTTGGCGTCCCCTGCCCCCTTTTTGACATGTTCGCCATCTTGCTGGAGACTCGAGCACCTTTGCTTTTGAAATGCGTTTCTGCTGTGTATAGAATCCAATTTGCTGCTTTAGGCCTTAATGAATGCACACTGACTTGGTCTCGAGTCGTGCTCCCTTGTGTGTTCGTTTCGTGCTCCTGCTCTCGAGGATGACCCCTGAGCCTGGGCCGAGTTGGTGCCAGCACAGAAATGGTGCCAGAATTGGTCGCAGGCGAGTGAGTTCGGACAGCGCCGGAGTCGGTGCTTGGGTCATGCAAGCGAGGGACCCTGGTCGCCAAGACCGCAGCGAACCACTGCCACACGCCTGCCACACGCCAGCCCGCCATCCAAGCCCCACTCCTGGGCAGCCCTTGCTGGGAGACTTGGCCAGGACAGAGCGTCGGCTGAGATTCTCTGAGCAAATGCGCACACCTGAGCGACTGTGAGCGACGACGGGCGGGAACAAGACCGAGATGCGTGCTGCAATTCAGGACCCAGGCTCGCCCGCTCATCTGACAAGACATCGACAGCGACACCGAATGGGGGTTTACCCGGACGACTTTGTGGTTGGATCGTGTTGCCGGCAGCAAGCAGCAGAACCAGTAGGCACAGAACCAGCACCAGCAGCAGTGGCAGACCGAGTCATCGTCGCTGGCATCGGCGCTCTCGACAGCCGATGACACTCCACGACAGCAACGAGACGCACAGCAGAGAAACATAGCTTACACAGCAAGGCGAGAGAGGCGCAGCGAGAACAGCTCGGCAATCCGGTGCACTGCGGCGCCGCCGTGCCACCCCACGCCCAACCCCCGCGCCCTTCACCTCACAACACGAACACCAGTCCATCCCATGAGTACCTCGCCCCGCCCACAGAAGCGGACCGCCAACACGTGCGTCACCTGCCGCGCACGCAAGGTCCGCTGCGATGGCCGGCGGGGCATCTGCACCAACTGCGAGCGGCTCGGCTTCGGCTGCTCGTACGATGAGAACGTCGGCGTCGAGGTCGTCCACGGCGAGGGCAACGGGGCCGCCATCTCGGTGCCGCGCCGCCGCGTGCGCCAGGCCTGCATGAACTGTCACGCCCGCAAGGCCAGGTGCAGCGGCGCCATGCCGAGCTGCGACCGCTGCCGGGCCCAGGGCCTCGACTGCGTCTACCGGCCCGGGAAGCGCTCGCTGCCCCTCCCTCTGCCCCTGCCCCTCTCCCTCCCGCTCGCCAACTCGGCCGCCGCGCCGTCGCCCGGGACGTCGACCGGCATGGACCTCGACGTGCAGATGGCCCGCGACTACGGCACCTCCAGCAGCACCGCCAGCCCTGTCACCACCGCCGCCGACCCGACGGACCCCGACGATGCCCTCGCCCTCAAAGCCTTCGACAACTTCTTCCGCCACATCCACCACATCGCCATGTTCTCCTTCCTGCACCGGCCCTCCCTCATGGAGCGCTACAACGCCGGCCTGCTGGACCGCGCTCTCGTGCTCGCCCTAGTCGGCATCACATCGCTCCTGATCGACCTCGGACCGGGCATGGCCGACTACGGCAGCCGATGCGTTGACGAGGCCGTCTCGCTGTGCCTCGCCGGCCTCGAGAAGCCCACCATTCCCCGTCTGCAGGCCCTGGTGCTCGCCATCAAGCACCGGATCCTCTCGAAGCGCTTCTCCAGCGCCTTCATGCTCCACGCCGTCGCCAGCCGCTTCGCCACGGCGCTCCGCCTGTGCCACGAGAACCCAGACCTCTGCTTCCTCGCGCGGGAGGCCCGGCGCCGCGTCATGTGGTCCATCTATATGATCGACGCGTCCATCTCACCCGGCCAGCCCGATGTCGCCCTCTGGCCCGATGCCGAACGCCAGATCCACCTGCAGCTGCCGTGCAACGAGCGCAACTTTGACTTTGACCTGCCAGAGCCTACTGAGCAGCTGCGGCCGCCGGGACCGGGGCCCGGGGGCGTCATCCCGCCTCTGCCTGACGTGCTCGGCTTGATGGCGCTGCACATCCGCCTCCACTGGATGCGCACCCGGATCCTGCAGTGCACCTCGAGAGCGGTGGCTTCTCCGTCGGCGGAAGCGCTTGCCGTCCTGCCGAACCAGCTGGCCGAATTCGCGGCCGAGCTCGAGGTGTTTGAGGCGAGACTGCCCATCTCGTTCCGGGAGACCGAGGCCAACTTTCGTCTGCGCAGCTATTCGTCGAGGCTGGGCATCTTCATCATGACCCATGTGGCGTGGCGGCAATGCCACCTCGACCTGTACCGCCTCTTCCTGCCCGGCTTGCGCGAAGCACTCGCCCCGGCCGCCCTGCAGCAGCTCGACCCGCACTTTGTGCTGCACAAGCGCCGAAGCTGCTACGAGCACGCGCGGGCCATTGCCGACAACTTGTCCCAGCTGCTGAGCCTAAGCAGCACGTGCAGCAGCCCTCCCGTAGCCGACCTCGACCTGGCCGGGTGCGCGCTCCAGTGCTCGCGGGTCCTGTACCACGGCCTGCAGACCGGCGTCGCTGATCTGGGCTTCACGCAGGAACGCGTCCGGGAGCTGGCTACAGTCTGCCTCCGAGCAGCTCGGCAGTCGACTTCTGGGCAGGCATCTGCTAGCATGGTAAGCCCCTCCTGCCTTCCCCAACCACACGCGCCCCTGAGCAAAGCAACCACTGACCGGCGATCCCGTAGCAAACCGATATTGAACGGCTGATTGACGGGGGGCTCTCACTGCCCGAGCTGGCCCCTACTCTGCCGGGCCGGGCCCGCAGCGTTGCGGCCGGAATAGACACGCCGTATCCTGCCCCAGCGGCCCCGGAGGCAGATCACATGGAACTTGGGGCGGGGCCGGCCGGGGCAGAGCAGGCGCACATCGGATCATCCCAGATCATAACCTTGCCGGCGGCGACGACGTTGGGAGCCCTGTCGGCGCTCAGCATGCCCCTGCCCGACAGGGCCATGGTAGCGCCATCGCAAGCTAGCGCAGTGACCAGCGCGAGCAATGCGTTCGAAGAAGTGGCTGACGGGTTCAATTTTGGACCCGAGTTCTTTGGCATGGAGTCGTGGTCAGCCCTGTCGCACGGCTGGGCAGATATCGGTCAGTTTCCTGGGAGCGGCGGCCTTTCGTGACCCGCCCGACAACCGACATGAGATATGCGAATGCAGGCCGCTTAGTTCAACGATTTTGACTGTCACCTTGCCGTGGGAAACCATGGTATTTAAGTCTGTAGGGGCCCCTGCCGCTTATTATGCCGCCATTCCACGTGCGCGTGGGGTGCAGCTGGAGGACCCAGTTTTGGTGACCAGGTGGCGTCTTGGGGGTTGGGGGGCCGATGCAGCGCGCTCGGACCGAGTCCCATCACCCCAGATCGTGCCACCGACGATCAATGCATGTTGCCCAACATGCCGCAGAAAGGGGGTTGTTGTTGGAAGGACTGCAGACCGATGATGAATATTATGTAGATTAAAATCATGACGCCAACTCCCAAAATCCCTCCCCCCAAAAAATCCTCGGGCCCTTCGTGTATGTACATGCACATCGTGAGACATTATGATACATCAATCCTAGAAGCCCTTACTCCCAAAATTGAAGTCAACCAAAAAAACGAGCCCACTAATCTCATCCGCTCACCGCTATGGGCAGGCTTGCTTCCACAACTTTGACCGTCTCACCGCAACAACGGGGTCTCCTCCGACGGATCGGCGTCTTGGCTCGCCCTCCGAGAGCCCACCGCCACGACGGTCACGCTGCGGTCGGGATCGACCGTCTGTTCCCGGTATATCCAGCCGATGCAGATGCCGGCGCCGGGGCCCAGGACAACAGAGGCTCCCACCATGACCAAGGCAACGCGCCAGCCGGCCTCGACGAGGATCCAGTACAGAACGGTGAGGCCGACAAAGAAGGCATCGATGGTGATAAACTTGAGGGTGGAGCGCGTCATCTCCTTGCGGTCGTCGGGCTGGGTCAGACTCCAGAGGAAGTGCGCGTGCGCGAGGACGGAGCAGGAGATGGGCACGGCGTACATGCCGAGCATGGCCAGCCGGCTCGACTCGAGGTGCAGGCTGCCGTCCCACGCGGCCCGCGTCAGCAGCGCGAGCCGGCGGACGGCCTGGCGCATCAGCGAGACCCAGATGGGGAAGAAGAGCCAGACGAGTACGGGCACGGGGGCATCCGTCACCAGCATCAGCAGCGACGGGGCCACGTAGCCGACGGCCACGGCCACGGGGATGGCGACCGTCTCGGCCACCACGGCGAGGTGCCGCATCGACTCGCCAAAGGTGGGGTCGGCGGGCCCGGAGAGCTGCTGCGGCCCGCCCTGGCGGCGGGCAGCGATGATGGCGCGGCTGCGGTGGAAGAAGGCGGGGATGATGACCAGCTCCCAGACGATGGCGCCGCCGATCAGATCAAAGACGAGCCAGGGCCCCGTCGGGTAGGCGATGAGCACGCTGGGCGAGTTGCAGATGCGGGCCGACTCGATGGTGCTGACGGTCAACAGGCCGGCGACGAAGGACAGGATGACGGCCATCAGGCCAAAGGCGCGGACCGAGGCGGCGGCCTCCTGGAAGAAGCTGACCAGGAAGCAAGCCGGGCTGCCCAGGACGGGGACGTGCGAGAGCCACGGCAGGCGGGCGCGGGCGTGGCACTGCGAGTAGAGCATGTAGGTGTTTGTGTCGCTGTGCATGAAGAGCACGTAGCCCGTGAGGACGGCCAGCAGCACGGGCACCACGAGCAGGTAGCGCAGGGCGAAACTGTGCACCGCGGGTCGCGGGCGGCGGGTTGCCGGGTCCATGGCTGCGGGTGGCTGGCGCCCTCAGGGTTGTCCAAGCCGGTCTCGTTGATGATGTCGATGATGGTTCTGCTGCGTTGAGTCGTTTCCTCCGTCTCGTTCTCTTAAGTTGCGTGCCGCCCTTCAACAGGTCGAGGAGACAGGGGTTGCAGGCTGAGCGTCTCCCTGCCGGCGGGACAGCGCGAGAATGGGGATCTTGGGCTCGAGGTATTGAGGTCGCGAATCTCGTGATTGTTTTTTTCTTGGCATGTGGGCGAACCGAACCCATGATTGCAGCCCGTGCAAATGTGGGTGTGGGGGGACCGGGGAGCAAATTGCGGGGCAAGCCGGCGTTGCGCAAGGCCGCCTGCTGCCAGATGCTGCCATTTGGCACAGACAGTGGGCCCACACACAGGCACATCCCGCACAGTCGTTGCCTTGCATCACTTTTTTCTGCCCTTCCAACCAACCCAAGGAAGCTGGACGTCGCGACGGACAAAAAGACGGAGAAGAGAGGGTGGCAGCGAGCTTGACGGCGATAGAATACCTCGTTGGATGCGCACGAACCCGATATCGTCCCCCCCGCATGGCACAACTTGGGTTGCAATGAACCAGCCACTGCGAGAGCCGAGCGACGGCCGACCTCAACGGGGCTGCATCGTCCAAGTCGTGGCGAAAAGCCAACCCTCCTCCGTCTGCCTGTGGCCGCCAGGGTACAGAGTAGGACGGGGTGAGAAGACTCACACGAGAACGGAAGTGGACGACGGCGGGGAGGCAGCAGTGAGGTTCGAGATGGAGCAACCTGCTTGCAGGCACAGGCCAGAGCAGAGCTTGTTGTCAGAGTCCCGCCGACGTCGCACATGTTGGGCCACACCACTGCCATGTCCTCCCCCCATCGCTTCGATTTAGCCCCCCCGGCCTTGGCCACCCGAGAATCAGCACCCATAATAATGCGCACAGTTATATGCATGCAGTTCTGTTGGCGCGGGGAGGGAAGCGCTGCCACCGGATCGTCCTTTGTGGCTTGCGCTAACTATATCCATAAACGCATAATGCAGGCCTGCAGAACTCGACGTCCAGTACCACCCTGTCGCAGCGGCTCGCCTGCTTCCACGCGTCACGCCGTGAGGCAGACTCCCCTCAGTCCGCGGGCCGAGAGTTCTGGCTTCTGGCTGGTCCAGCGAATCACATTGGGTGAGGGTGAGAGCCCCAAACACTACCGAGACATGGCCCAGGCTGTAGGCTGTTGGGCATCGGCTGCAGTCAGCATCCCCAAAGTCCCAATAGTGCTTCTCGGTTGCGTTATTACGGCTCAACCGATAAAACGCAGTCGGGCCATTTGGCTGTCGACACGTAGATTGATTAGCCTATCAACATGTTTTGGTACCGGCGGGAGAGAGGGAGGGGGGAGGGAGGGGAGGGGAGGGAATGTTGTTTTTGTCAAGGCCTTCTCGGAGGGGACCATCTGGGTTAAGTCGAGAGTTCAAGTCGTTCCGTAGCAGGCCCTCTGCAAGGGGAAAGGGGCAGGGGAGATTTGAGCTTGTCATCAGGTGACTAGAGGGGATGGCAGACCAACTGAAGCGCATCGCCCTGCCCGGGCCTCCTTCCGCCCCCCTGATTCGGCAGCGGTTACACAACCAACGACGGTCCCCCGTAAGCTCGCCCGGAACTCTACTCGTTACCAATACTCGCTACTTGCTTACTCCAGCCAACTCCGGACCCAGGTGGTTCTCCCTGCAAAACGGCCTTGTTGGCCACCTGTCGGCGCTCTTCCCGCATCCCGTGCATCAGAGGATTGTGCCCGAGGAATCGAACCCGGTATGTACGGGTCTGCAAGGAACCCAACGCTGGCCGATGATAGGCTTCCAGCACCCGGCAGAGGCGATAACCGCCCAACCACGACTAACACCGCTTCGCCGAGTGTGTGTTGGAACGGGGGTTGTGGACGCGTTCCTCGTTTTATCAAGGATCCAGCCAAGGATTGGATTCGGTACAGCAGCCATTTTTGGCCCTAACCCAGACCTCGTGGGTGTGCCGCTTCATACGGCATTATCTGCCAGCCAGCCCGTGGAGGGAGCGGCATGCCGGAGGGATTCGAGCCGGCAGGGGGGCACATCACACTCAGCCGAGCGTTTCGACCGGTATCTGATGAACCACACCGGGTGAGACGTGCCGCCCTCGAGGAGTTTGGCGAGGTAGATGCAGTCACGGTGAAGTGCAACCACACCCCGAGCTCAATGTAGGCCTGTGAGAGGCAGGCGAACCGCCACCCGGCGGCTACCAGATTAGGACACGCAGGTTTCGCCAAGCATCCCAAACATTCATGCACGAAGGGCGGAAAGGGGTCCCGGAATACCCATGAAAGGGTCGTAGGATTTGACCACCCAACCGCATACTCATATCTTTCCATCACTGGCCACTGGCCAGGGAGGTGGGGCGGAAGCAAGATACCACCAGCCGGGAGCTGGCGGCCGGCACCCATCAGATTCTAGACGGAGGTGAGGCGGGTAGTACAAGTAGGAAGCCCCGGGTCCTCCTCCCCCTTAGATCCGTCTGCTCCGTCCCCCTGGATGGACAACGTGGCGGTCTCCTCTACCTTTGTAGCCATTTTCCGCGGGTGTGCATGGCACTCTGCCCTGAGCCGAAACGTCGAGACGCGCGCCTCGTGTAGGCGGGTAAATAAGCCTTCCCGAGCGCCACTGGGAGGTAGACGCAATACCTTTATTTTCTACATTTACACTCGACGCCATGCCCGACATCTCGGTACTGTACCCAGAGTACCGGTCCACGGCCCGTCTGGACGAGCTGCGGGAGAGCGAGTATGGCGTCCTCGACTCCGACGACCACGTCTATCTGGACTACACCGGATCCGGGCTTGCCGCCGCCGCCCAGATTCGTCACCACCAGGAACGCCTGTCCCGGACCGTCTACGGCAACCCCCACTCGGCCAGCCCAACGAGCGCCGCGGCCACAGAGACCGTCGAGCAAACACGAGCCCGGATCCTCGACCATCTCAATGCCTCCCCGGACGAGTACACCGTCATCTTTACACCCAACGCTAGCGGCGCCGCGCGCCTGGTCGGCGAAGCCTACCCCTTTGGCCGAGGCAGCCGTTTTGTGCTGACCGCCGACAACCACAACTCGATCAACGGCCTGCGGGAGTTTGCCCGCGCCGCGGGGGCCAAGATGACGTACATTCCTGTCCGGAGACCGGAACTTCGCGTTGACAACGCCGACGTCGTGTCCTCTCTGCCCCGAAAAGGGGGGTTGATGAGCCGCCTCGTGTCCGGCTGCCGCACCTTTGTCCGCGGCTCCTCGCGCGCAAAGTCCAAGGGGCTCTTCGCCTACCCAGCACAGAGCAACTTTACCGGTGTACGCCACCCCCTCTCCTGGGTCTCGCTCGCCCAGGAACGCGGGTACCGCGTGCTCCTCGATGCGGCCGCTTTCCTCCCTACTGCCACCCTGGACTTATCGACGGTAAAACCAGACTTTGTCATTATCAGCTGGTACAAGCTGTTTGGCTACCCGACGGGAGTGGGATGTCTCGTCGCTCGGCGAGATAGTCTCGAGTGTCTTCGGCTTCGCCGTCCCTGGTTCTCGGGCGGCACGGTCCAGGCGGCCACGGTGTCAACCCCTTGGCACATGTTGGCCCAGGGCGCCGAGGCGTTCGAGGATGGCACCGTCAACTTCCTTTCGATCCCGGACGTCCACTTCGGGCTAGATTGGCTGGCAGGAATAGGCATACCCGCCATCGGGACGCGCGTCAAGTGCTTGACGGGTTGGTTCCTGCAACGGCTGCTTCAGCTGCGGCATAGCGACGGCAGTCCCATGGTCAGGGTTTACGGCCCGACCGACTTGAAGATGCGGGGAGGCACCGTTGCCTTCAACCTCCTCGACGCCGCGGGAAAGGTGGTGGATGAGCGGCTTGTGGCGATGGAATCGGCCGCCGCGCGCATTTCGCTACGCACGGGATGCTTTTGCAACCCTGGAGCCGGCGAGGCCGCGCTCGGGTTGGACCCCAGGCTGGTTCGGAACTTGACGAAGCTGGCCGGGGCTCGGGGCTTCTCGGGAGGCCTTGACGAGTTTGTCACCATGGTCGGGATGTCTTCCTACGGCGCCATTCGCGTTTCGTTTGGCCTGGCTTCTACCACTGCCGACGTGGACAAGTTTTTTGGTTTTGTCGACAAGACATACAAGGACCGAGTAACAACTCCGGTGGGGCTCCCTCGACGAGAACAATGTTGAGGGGTCGGAGCCGGCGTTCTCTCTCTGTTCCACAGTCTCTCATTCTCTATCTCACTCACTCGCTCCCCCGCTTTCTTTTGTTTGTATGTCTACTTCTGTTGTTATCAGGACTCGGGAGTTTAGACGCTGTTACCAGCAAAACCAGACTGTGTATTCTCATATGTGTCGGTTGGAGGCGGTGTTCCAATCCCAGTTTCTGTTTTCTGATCACAAATCATGTACATCACACTTCCGAGTTGGTCATGAGTTTTCGACATACCAAGCTGGCACAGAGCATGTGGTTTCTATCTGAGCACCCACTACAATTATTCCCCTTCCAGAGCAGCCAGTTACCACACAGATCGTACCTCACATTCAGCCCCTGGCGATCAAATATGTACAAAAATTCACCATGAGGCCTCTCCATAATTATCCCCAGTCTTATTATCCCCTCAAGAGAGAGAAGGGACGGTCCAGGGGCTCCACGACGCGAGGTTGAAAGTTTGGGTGGCCGTGGAACGGAAGATGCTGGTATTTCCGGCATTGGCGTTGTTGAGGAGGTACTTGCCGATGAATGCATTGAGCTCACTGCTTTGCTGCGAGCTCGGGAAGCTGCAGTGCGAGTTGCCACCGACTTGGGAGTAGCCGAACTTGTCGAGCGCACCCAAGGCCTCCCACTGCTTGCGGGCGATGCCCATGCAACCGTAGGTCGAGACCTTGCCAAGCCACTCCATATCGACGTTCTCCATAACGTAGATGGGCCTCGGGGCGATGAGGCCGGCGAGCATATGGTGGTCGAACGGCAGGCTGTTGACGTTATTGACGTAGGGGTTGAAGTTGGTCGAGAACCACACGTTCTCGGTGATGATTTGCGTCGCGTCCTGGACGTTCTGTCCCTGGCTCTTCTGCATGGCCGCGATGCGCCAGCAGCCCGAGCCGCCGGCACCGGACTCCTCGGGGAGCGTGAGGGCGATGCGCGGCTCAAAGGCGCCGGCGACCATGGCACCCTTTCCATTCCTCGAGCAACCCGTGACGCCGATCCTGGTAGGGTCGATATTGGTTTGCGCCTTGGTCAGCTCCAGGGCGTCGATGATGCGAGAAACACCCCAGGCCCAAGCCGTCAGGGCACCGGCTGAGTGGCTGCTGCCGTAGAGGTCATAGAACTTGCCCTTGCCCCTCGACGACTGGTCCTGCTGCTGGGCAATCTCGTCGTTGTTGAAAAGGATGGTGGCCACGCCGGAGGGGATGGGCAGCCCCCCAAAGGTGCCGTAGTTGATGATGGCCGGGCCGGCCTGGCCTGACGGGCGGTTGTTGATGGTGACCGAGAACGAGATGGACTTGCCGTTCTCCGACACGGTGATGCTCAGCGTGCTGCCCGAGAAGCTGGCCGTGACCGACGATGGCTTGCCGGGCAGCGTGCCCAGCTCGTATTTCTGGAGCAGCTGGCTCATCTCGGCCTGTCTGCACGACCAGTCGGCCTTGCTCGAGACCTTGCCGCCCCCATGGAAGGTGAAGGGGTCATTCAGCGCGTTGGAAACGGGTGTCCCGAGGCCGTTGGGGATGGCAGGGCAAGCGGTGCTGCCGCCGGACGACGTTTGTGTTGTGCTGGTGGGAGGGGCGCTCGTCGTCCGGGACGTGCTGAGAGTTGTGGACTGCTGGGGGGCGCTCGTGGTGGTGGAAGTGGTGGTCGGAGTCGCCGTCGTGGGGCCAGTTCCTGGGAGACACTGGTAGTACCACGAATTCTGCTGGAAGCAGTACGTTCCATCAACACAGAGCGTTGGTCCTGTCCACCCTATGCCACCACATTGGCCCCAAACATTCTGACGCTGTTGAGCGTTGACGCCGGCTGCGCCGAGGGCGACGAGAAGAGCAGATGCAAGGGCTGGAGATAACATGTTGAAAGTTTGCAAGTCTGGTCAGCGGTGCGGTGAGGCTGAACTCCATGATGAAGAGGCCGCCATGATTTCGAGAGACGACGGTGGCAGCGCTTTATATGCCAATCTTGCTGCTCACAACGGCAGATCGGGTGCCTGCGTCGTACATTCGGACATGTCACTTCCCCAGGTTGTTTCCATCCCTTTCAGAAGTTTGGTACACTACCTAACTAAGGTATGGGGAGGCAAGGTAGTTAGGTCGCCAATGTGCTCATCGTCGACAGAAGCGGATGAGTGTCCATGCGGTCGGGAGTGTGACCCTTGCTTGTGGTATCACTGTCCGCCTGCACACCTAGCAGCACAGCCTCAGCAAAGGAGCTTCACAAGTGGACGGACAATTACTTTAGCCTGAATCACGGGCAGGCGGCTGCGATTTAGGGTTCCAGGGAATCGGGGACGCCAAGAGAACCAGGACGACCGCGACCGGGCTGGAGACAACCGACGGCGCGTGTTTTCTTCTGGACGCGGGGCGTCATTGCCCGGAGTGAGCTTCGTGAGCTCCAGTGTAACTCTGCTCATATGTAGAGAAAACCGTCAAAGTTGGTTTGTCTGTCTCCCCAGCCGCCCTGGCCGTCCCACTCGGTGGGCTATATTCCGAGTCTTGTAGGCGAGGGTTGGCAGCCCGATGTTACTGCGATGTCTAAGCGTGTTGTACGGGCAGAGCGCCTTCCACTCGGGGGGGAGCACCCTTGCTCGGGGAAGCAGTTGGAATTAACAGGCCCGTAGTTGTACTACCCATGGGAGCGTGCGGTACTGTGTAGCAAAACAAATCAACATCCGTTTCTCTCTTCGCGCCCCCCTCCCCTTTGGCTTGGTTTCGCTCGTGCATTGGCTCCCCGATATCTACGCAAGACCGAACATGACCAGCAACTGGATGTCAACATTTTATTTCCGGTATGCTTGTAAACTTTGCCGAGCTTAACGGAGATTTTACTTTGTTCTTTCTCAGCGAACGACCACTTGCAAGGGCGTCTTAAACATCATGGCGAGTCTCGAGGTTCCCACTTGTTGCGGAGGCGCCGAGACACGTGGTTACACGGCATCCGGGTGCAACAGAAGGTTTTGGCCCGGTCGAAGGTTGTTACCCAAGGCAAGGTTGGCTCGCTGTGTGTTCCTGATCTATCGTGGGCGACAACAAGGTGCTGCCAGGCGGAGCACTCGTCCTAGTTCCGGTCTGAAAGCGGCAGTCAGGGCTTAATGGCACTCTCTTGGCGCCCCAAGTGCAACCTGATGGGTGTTCAGACCTGGTACTCGGTCCGGATAAATCATCCATGTGCCGTGTGGAGCGGAAGTGCCACAAGCGTGTCGGAGACAAGGGATGTAGGTGGGGGTAAGTTTTGATGGGGATCTAGTAAAAACCTCTCTCATGATCAAATCCCCATCGTGTTATTCTTAGGATGTGCATCCATCTGACCTCCTTTGGGGAGCTTGCATCTCGGCTAGCAGACGAGGGTGGTAGCCCGGAGCAAGTGTCAACACCGGCCCCAGAGCGTACGGGCGAGCGGAACTGTCGTCTCTATGGTACCGATTTGTCGGCGCATCATCTGAATATCCAGCCGTCTCTGGGAGCACGAACAAGCTTGGTGACCGTTGTGCCGTCTGGGAGGACTTCGGCCAGCTCCTCCAGCCGATATCCCCGCAACCATGGCAAGAGCAGGGTTAACACTGCCCAGTACAAGACTCCGAAAATAATCCTAGACAGGCCGCGTTAGCAAGAGTTTGAAACTTAAGCTTTGTTCCCTCGGGAACACCGCGTGCAAACACTTACACCGAGATGCCCACCAGAGCGTAGCTCACTCGGGACAAGTGGGACACCCAGTCCTCGCCTCTGCGGGGGACAAACGGAGAGCATATGAGAGCAGAAGACACAAATGCCATAAACCACACGGCAGGCAGAAAGGCCCGATAGGGGCGTTTAAGGTCCGGCCTTGTCCACCGCAGCCGAAGCAGGCCCAGCGAGATTGCGAGTGAGAAAATCTGAGCTGGGTATCCCTCCACGTTGAGGATAAAAGAGTAAATGTTGCTGTACGGGATGCATATGACAATGACAGAAGGCACGTAGTGCAGGATCAAACCACCCATGGGTGCTCCGAACGGGCGCGAAGAGGAAAGCGTGTCGCCGAATGGGAGGAGGCCCTGGCGTGCGATCTCCTGATTTAAGCGAGCCTGAACCACAAGGCAAGGTCAGATAGGGGGTTGCCAGTAATCACGGTCGACTTGGCCGGGGAGACTCACCAATGCGAATGTGACAACCATAACGTTTCCCGCGGCCGAGACAGCAACAGCCAACGGCAGCAAAAGCTTCCCCAGGTTCTGCCCAAACACTCTCTCGAAGAATAGTGCAGCAACCAACTCCCCGCCTTCTTTGATGTCGTCAAGTGGGACGACCAGGAAGTATGCGACGTTGATAAGCAAATAGAGCAAGCAAGCCGTGGCCAGCGCAGCCGGCGCAGCAGTCCGAAGAGTCCGAACCGGGTTTCGAACTTCGTTCATGACGTTGTTGACGTTCTGCACGCCAGCATACGAGTAGAAAACCTTGAACAAGGCCGAGCTGATGACGCCCCAGTTCCAGACGGAGCCTTCCCACATGCCATCCCACGTCGCTGGGAAGCGGCTGCCACCGCGGTCACCACTGTTCATGTCGGCAATGTTATAGTGCCCGGTGACTACCAAGCCCGATGCGAGTGTCATGAAGACGACCAGGCCAATCTTCACCCAGCCCAGGACATTCTGCAGTGCGATGCCCGCTCGTAGAAAGCACCCATGGAGCACCGTGATGCTCGTCATCAGGGCGACGGCCAGCAGTCGGACTTGAGCCGGGCTTCCCGCTTCATGTCCAGCTGAGGCCCCGGCACCCAGCGCGAAAAGGACGTACTCGCCAAACACGATGCAGTTACTCGCGGTGAATCCCAGCATGACTGCCTGGACCGCGACAAGCGTCGATGCGAGAAACCGCGGGTGGCGGTAGGTGAACTCGAGGTAGACCTTTTGGCCTATGTGAAGGCAGCCACCAAACGTTTAGCCTAGAGGTCACGAACGGGTCGTTCTTCCCATAGGGAAGCCGGAAGAAAGGAAGGGGTAGGATTTGGGGGCGGGGTTTGAGTCACTAACCACCCGACCGAGGCAGCATGCAGCCATACTCGAGAGACACGACTAGTCCGCACCAGCTAATGAGGGCACCGGCAACCCATAACAACAGGCTTAAGCCGACGCTGCCAACCGAGCTGACGATCGATCCCGGGGTTGCGAAGATGCCGCTCCCTATGACCCGCGAGATGATGAGGATGTAGGCACTGCTCCAACCGAGATTGCGCCCGAGCACCGCCGTCTCGGGCAGGACGTCGTCCTCCACTGATCGTGTCAAGTCGGCGTTTTCGGACTGAACAACCGTGGCTGACGGAAGCGGTTTCGCGACGCTACGGTAATCGGAAGCATGTGCCTCGGTCAGGCCCGGGGTCGCCGTCCCGAAAAGCAGAGGAGTCTCGTCGTCTGGTTCAGCGAACTCCATGGTTGTGGGAAGGTTATGAACCGGGGCCGCGGTTTGTAGAGGACTGGGTGGTAGGTGCAAATCTAGTTAATATCCCACGGATTGATGTCAAGTTGTCAAGTACACAACCCGGCCGCCGCGATCACTGAAGGGGGGTTAGAGGACCAGCCGGAAACCCCAAGTTAGATTGAAGTTCGCTCAGCTGTCGGCAGCTCGGAAATCAACACGAGGTTGATTTGTCAGGCCGAGCAGGATGAACCGGGCACGGTGAGATCGGCGAGATACTGAAACCCGGTGGAACTGGGTAGATAACCTGTCGCGTGTGTTGAGCGCAGAATGGCGTGCTAAGACGCGACACACCGCAGACCCCAACCCTCAACCTCCTTCCTCGGTGTTCGAATACATTTCTGGGTATAAGTCATAATTCTCTCTCCTATGAGTTTGCGGCACCAAGACTCTTTCATCGCCGTGCTACCCACACTTCCCGTGCTACGGCGGCCCGGTAACGCCGTCGCAGGACAGCAATCGTAGGAATCATTCAGCAAGCCTAAGGTCATCCTCGTCTTTGCGCTTGCAGCCTCGGTAACCTACTCCGTGAGTGGCTGGAGCTGCTGACAACAGGCTGTGAGTGGTGAACAATGTCCAAAGCCTCGAGCGTCTTATCGCCGCTGTCCTCGTCATCCCCGCTCTCGATTGCGCTCTCTTCGCCAGCACTCTCCCCATTTGTGCTGTATCCTTCGCTTTCCGCCCCCCTCGACATCATGCCTGGAGAGTCGTTGCAAGACTCGACGTCAGACTCTTCCATCTCGCTTGACGAACTCGCCACCTCAGACGTCTCATCGTGATAACCGCTTTCGGAATCCTCGCCAGCCATTGCCAGCTCCTCGGCAAGCGACAGCCTTCTTTTAAGCGCTGGTCGTATCCGTGGTATCCTAGGATCTGTTTCACAGCTATTAGCACCCGGTGCTTGATGGCGGCAGCAAACACCCTGTGCATCATGGGAGGATCCTCACCTTCTTCCTTGATTCCCTGTATCGTATTCCTGCGGCCCAACTGCGGCCGTCCTGAGGACGGGGCTTGGCTTACACTCGGTGCCCGAGGTGTGGTGGCTCTGGAGTGGACCGGCGAGGTGCTTCGAAAAGAGACGGAGGGCTGCTGCTTGGGGCTTGCTTGCGTGACGGCCTGCCCAGTCCATTGCTGTGATTCACTCTTGTCCGGGTGGGCCAGCCGCTGTGGAACTAGGTCCGAGGCTGAGCGGTCACTGGCCGGCTGCTGTAACCCAAGCTCTCGTCGTTGCAGCTCGAGGGCCCGATACATCAGCCGGTGGTAACCTTCATAGAAATGCTTCTGAAGGAGGCCAAAATCTGCGCAGACGACGTGGTTAGTTATGGCTTGAATTCAGATGCGGAGGACCGTTTGGATGACATGGGATATTGACCAACGATGAAAGGATCGGGGAGAAGGTGGGCTGGGGGATCAAGGGGGCGGGTTTGTGCCACTTACCCCCTCCGTGTAACTGGTTGACCTCTCTGACGATTTGCAATTGGCCTTCGGCGAACTCAAGGGACTCGACAGCGACGTGGATGGCAGCCTGGACTCGCATCTCTGCCTGCAGAGCCTTCACTAGTCGCGCCTCCGGTCTCTGGGGGACGTCGGCTTCAGCATGCGAGTGAGCAGCGGCACCTCGATGCTCCAACGGGGGAAAGGTCTCGAGTCGCCGTGGTTGCGTCGTGCCCGCAGGGGGGCTGGTAATAGCATCGCCAGTTGGTAGCCTGCCAGGCATTTTCTGGCCGTCTCTCGGAGTCGACGGCGGACGGCTTGGTTCTAATGACTGGGGTTTGGTGCCTCTGGCTGATCGAGGGGGCGTTGGCTGGGTAGTCGTCGATTGGGCTGGGGTTGGCGGCAGGGCGGCGGTGACTTGTTGCTGGCAACCTTTCTGCCCAAACGAGGACAGAGTGCTCTGGAGCGAGGCCAGGAGATGGCCAAGGGTCGGGCACAAGACCTCAGCAAGCCGGTCCTGCGACTTGTCCTGAGGCAAGACCTCTCGAAGCATGCCGAGGGCGAGGTGGAGACTCGAGCTCATGGTGAGCATTGCGCCCACCAGCATCTCCTTGCCGGCATCGTCCAGCGGCTGGGGCAGCGAGGTGAGCCTCTCGACGGCCAAGACTGGATTCTCGGTGATGCTATCGCGGCGCATAGAACGCAGCAGCCATCCGTGGAACAGATCCATGGCTTGCGGCGGGAGCAGGTGTTCGATCGTGGTGTCCAAGGACCGGAGCGGCCAATCACCTAGCGTAGTTCTGGCGTCCCTTGATTTTCTGGGTTTGACACCATCGGGGGAGCCGCGCTCGGAAAAGGGGGCGGGAGGGGGCGGTGCCGCAGCGGGGGTTGCGTGATACACGCAGCAGCACGGACGCCTCCTCCTTGGACTGGTGGTGGCTGGTTGGGCGGCGGAATATTCGAGCCTTGGACAATTATTAACTAGCGGTGTGCGCCGGTCCACAACGCACTTGCCACATGCCCACCATGCGGTTCACTCCTCGCCCACGCGCTCAGCTGGCCGGCAGGGGTCCAGCTGTCCAGCGACTGGGGCGCTAACTTGAATTGTCTGGGCAGAGTGGAACGCCTGGGCCAAACAAGCTGTGGAAGCGCTTTCCACAGCTCCCAATCCAGATAAAAACACCATGGAGGATAGCATGAATCCGTCTGGAAGGCACGGCCAAAGAAATGCGCGTGATACGGCGTAGACCCAAAATCAGGCAGGCCCATGGCGGTGTAATTACCGCTGTGCGAGTCGCTCAGTAACTAACCTATCTAAAGGGCGTTCATCATGGTTCACCCCATCTCTCCTCTCGCCCCCGTTTCCTTGGTCCTTCGTTGAGTGTCCAATGTGGGGGCCGATCTTTGATATGCAGGGATTTTCCTGCAAGGCAACAAACAGAATCAACCTCGAGCAATATTGAAGAAATGAATGGAGGACTCGGGACAAAATTCCAAGCAATAGAACAGAAGAAAGTTAGTTACCCGAGGGAGGAACTTGAAGACTCCCGACTAACTAGCTACCTCCACACGGATCGTATTTTTCCAGTAACTCTAATTACTCCGGCAGACTCCTCAAGCATGAACAGGGCTGATTGAACCTGACTAGAATATGGACCTGCAGATGGAGCTTCTTGCTCACGGGCAATCTCCTAATCGTTAGGCTCAACGAGTTCCTAATAACTGGCAGGGACTCGCGCAGTTTAGAAACTCCTGCAATCCCAGTCGTACCACGCCTCAAAACGGTCCAGCTGACGCCCAACACCGCTGGCGAATAGAGACTCAGTTACGTCACGGATGGCTCGCTGCTCGCCCCTGAAGAGTTTCTGCTTGGCGGTCGGTGATTTGTATCAATTTTGTAGGTATCATTTTTGTAAGAGATGGGTTTATTGCTGAGGAGCACTGACTGGGAGCGCCATCCCATGTCCCGTGATCCAGGAGCGGGTGTCCGAGTCTGTTGCGGGACTCGGACACGGAGGTGGGTGGCAGCAAGAAGCCATCATCATTTTCGGCCTACCGCGCCGCTGACAAGAAATACACGGCGCTGGCAAGGACTGAGAATCAACAGGCTGCCAGTGGACCAACCATTCCATCGCTTTGCCCATGCCTCTTTTTTTTCGGCTTTTATTTTCCTTTTGCCTTCCTTTTGCTCTCATTCGTTGTTTCCAGGGTGGTCGTTTCAGGGGGTTTTCCGCACTTACACGGACATCCAATCGAACAGCCAAGCCATGCAGCACCCGCCACGCCATCAACGTCCACCTCGCGTGCCAGTGACGGCAAATCTGGTTGAAGCCGCACGACGTCAAACACCACCCCCACACTCTGGCTTGCCCAACCTCAGTTCCATTGGAGATGCCTGGGGGCTGACTGAGACTTGGCTGTCCAGCTGGAGCGGCCGTGGAAAGGTCGTGCCGCACCGCAACCGAGACAGAAAGGGGCCTAGGGCACGGGGCCTCCTCGGGCACTCTTCATGAATAAACCTGCATGGCCCCAGATCACGGCTCAAGGTGCCATCGCGCGCGTTCGTTACCCCGAAGTCGATCGACCGAGAAGCCGCCGACAACTCGCAACCACGACAGCAACAGCAACCTCAAGCCGAGAACATCAGCCCGGGAGGGTCGAACACGCCCCGCACATCATGCAACCCATGGAAACCATACACGAGGCAGCCCCCAAGATGGTCGAGTTGGTAGATGTACTCCCCGAGGCGGCCCTGTTTTCAGTTGTCAGGCCACACCCGTCGAAAACGAACATCATGATCAAGTCTCCTGTCGTCGACGGCCTCGCCGGACGGTCTTCGTCGCTAAACCTCCCGCTCGCCAAGAAGGCCAGTTTTCGGCTACGAGGATGGGTCAAGCGGTCAAGCTCGAGCAGGTACGTCCAGGCGCCTCCAGTGTCCGCGGAGCAAGAGCAGAGTTGGACTGACGACTGGTAAAGGACGGCAGGAGCATCGGGTTTGTCAGCCTCGGAGGCCTTCAAGACACAAATCAAGCACCTCGGGGGCGGGCGGCTGGGGCGAGAGGCCGTTGCTGAAAACCCAAGTGGCAACCTGACCCTCCAGTCGCCCGCGCCCAAGGGAGACCAGAGAAGTCGGGCTGGTTCTACGGACAGCCGGGTCACACAGTGGCTTGACTTCTACACGGGGCCATCCGAACTTGTCAAGTCCCAACGCCCGCCCCTGCCGCTACCCCCCAGCGCCGCCCAAGCTCCGGGCCGCGATCAACGCCCGGGGTCCCGGGTGGATCTCCGCCCGGCGCCGCTCCGCACCCCATCCTCCGAGAGACGAGCGAGCCCCGGTGCTCCCCCAGCCACACTCACGCGGGAAAACTCAACTTCGAAGCCTCTTCCACATCTCCCGTCGCAGGCGGTCGAGTCTGAAAACTCCGACCTAAACAAGGCCTCTGCGGTTGCCGAGGCCAAGGCAGAGAGTCTCGGTCGAGAGCCCGAGTCGGCAACATGCTCCCGCGCCGACGGCAAACGGAACTCCTCGTCGGAAGAGGGTGTCCGAGAATTGTTGCCCCCCCTCGGCCTCGCCGCACCTCCGGGCGCCGGCAATGCTGTTGGAGACTCCACCCCCCGTAGGGCCGAAGACGGGTGCGAAGACGAGAACAAGCCACTCCCCCCAGAACCGGAGCTGCCCAATGCGATCCCTCGAGAACAGCCGTCCGGATCGAAAGCCGAGGCAGGGGCCCCCATCACTCTTACCCGCAGAGAACGAATTTGGCTTCATGTCAACTACCGCGGTGAAGGCCCCTTTCTCCGCGCATGGGGGTTGGACATTACGAAACCCGTCGATCGTTCAGAGGGCTTGGCGCTCTTGAGGGACCTGATCCAAGCTGAGTGTGAAGGGAAGGCGATGGAGTCCTCTCGTCCACTGGCCAAGTGCTGATCTCGATACCATCCTGGGAGGGCTGAGCGTGAGAGTGGGAGGATATAATGGCAGGAACCGACCAAGAAGGCCGGAAGGGAATCCATGTTCAGGAAAGGAATAGTTACCGATGAGCCTGGGTAATGTTAGTCAAGCATCACTCAACTCCACCGATCTTGAGTGAGACCCAACTGCGGCTGCGGGATACAGCGCAATGATACTGGGAGACATCGAATGGGTACATATATTGGCAATCAATGTATCCGTCTCTCCCCTGGGGTGAAGAACCCAGCCTTAGCCCGGGCAAGCCCTCGCTGGTAGCCATGAGCCTGGTCGATGATGCGAACCCCTGCATCCAGATGCAAAACGGTGGGAAAAAATTCTCCGGCATGCGGGTGGTCAGGGATGCCGATTTGAGGCACCAGTGGAGTCTTCTGCAACCCTGGCCCCGTTGGAACTTCATCAGTCTGCTCACGCCGAACCATGATCTGTCAGTACATCGACAGTGTCAGTTTTACCCCCTGAATCTGATCACACCACCGAAGAAAGCTGCCCATCGAAACAGTGGCCATGGAAATGAATGAAAACACACAGCGACCCTTGCAGCCAGGCGGCATTTCAGAGAACCTCGGCCGCCCAACAAGACCGCAACACTCTCGGTCCCGCTCGCATGGATTCGATGGCCAGTCCGACAACAACAGCGGAGTATCAAGGCGGCCGTCGCACCTCCGGGCCGCCTCCTACACGTCCCATATACGCTCGAGCTCGCGAATTTCGTGGGATGGGAGGGTTGCCGATGCCCCGGCAGATCGCACACGCTCCCCGTCACCCGCCCGCTCGCCCGCTCGCCGACGTGATCGCCCGCGCCCCATTTCGGCGATCAGCCTTCCGGACCATTCCTACATCGGGCCCACGCCGCTGGCTGACCGATGGAGCTACGATCGGGAGAGGATGCTGTCCTCACCCCCGTCATTACGAGGCTCGAGGCCAAGCACACCCGTGAGCGGGAACGAGGCTTTCGAGGCGGCATTCTCGAGGCCAGCCAGCACGTTCATCGAATCTCGGCCACCCAGCAGAGCTCCATCGATTCTGCCAACTGCCTCGCCGGACCTCAGCTCCTTCCACACGCCAAGCGCTCCTACCCTGAGGGTGGTGCCGCCCGCGGACACCGGCTCGGGAAGCCAACAAGAGCCACTCAAGCGCCAGTCCTACCACATGCTCACCAGTGAGGAGATGGAGATGCTCTCCCGCCCTCCGCCGCCACACCCTCCAATGTCTGCCTCACCAGGCGTGTCGCAATCCCCATCCCTGTCCGCCCCCAACATTGGCAGCGAGAAAACCCAAACCCACAACCACCCCGAAGACAGCAAGGACCAGGATCAGAGCAAACCTGGCTGCATGGGGATATGCGAGATTGCAACCGCAAAGCGGATGGGGGGTATCTTTGGGGCTTGGTTCATGGGCATGGTAATACCCCTGACGTTCGGGTTGGTGACGCGGTGTCTTGCTGGCGGCTGCCGGTGAGCTTGTTAGTTTGGTGCAGTGGGGGGCGGTGAGGTGGCAAAGGTGGAAGTAGACTGCCCGGAGGCATGCGGCAAGAGAAGAGAAACTGGAATTGCGGGCATACATACATAAACTCCCACGTGTGTCGATCTAGAGTGGTCATTATCAAGAACTGTCACCATGCGGTTGCTGGGGTAGGCCCATAGCGGGGCTTCATCAGCAAGGGGGAAAGGGAAGAAGGGATCAAGCCAAGGGGGCATCCACAAACCAAAAGCGAGTTCAAATGTTGTCCAAAATCATATCAAGCATTGCAAGTCTTAGAACTTGGGCAAAGTCCAGAACCAAAAAAGAAAAGAGAGAAACATAGACCATAGACCAAGACCAATAGTTCCCCCACCCAACATCCACCAGTCCCTCCCTCTCCAACTCCCACAAACGCCCTTTGTCCCCGGTCACCCACTTCCCTCCGGACAGCCGACAATGAGATTACTGCGGTAGACCCAATCCGCGACAAAGAGAACCCCCGGGGACCAGCCCCCTGAAGTTGCGTAAAAGGGGGCTGGGGGAGCCAAACAAGACGTTGCGAGAGACCCAAAAAAAAAAAAAGAGCATGACACATCCAAGCATATCCAGACATCAGAAAACGCTTTCGAACTTCGCCTGCGGAGCCTCGCCGTCTGCTAAGGGCGCCGGAGAAGCAGGGGCATCACCCTCGTCTTTGGCGCTGTTGCTCTCCCACAGCTCAAAACTCTCACCAGCACCCTCGATGGGTCCCAGACCGGCAGCATCGGCGGCCAGATCATTGGCCCCCATGATATCGTCCACGTCAATGCCGTTGAGATCATCGAGAGTGACCGGTGGTGGATGCAGCTGCGACTGGGCGTCATGGGCAAGCCACTCCTGCTCTCCTTCTCCCTCCGCAGCGTCCGCCGGCAGAGGCGGGAGATGTTCGGTGAACTGCGCGATCTGCGGTGCTTCTTCGCCTTCGTCAACCACGGCCTCCGGATCTTCTTCGTCACCAGGCACGATAAACACACTGGTGCTGTCACACCCCTCGGCGTAAAAGTCGGTGACGTTCATCTCAGTCAGGGGGCCGCGGCCCTTGAGCAAGAGAACGTCCTCGTCGATCTCAACCGAATCGGCCGTTCTAGAAGCTCCGCGGGCCGAGGATGTCTGGCTAACGTCCTCCGGGGGCGGGATATTCTCCTTGTCGCGGCCCTCGGCACGGTCACGGCGGGCACGGCTCTCAGACTCCTCGTCGCTGCTGATGTCCAAGGTGCAGGTACCGTGCTGGAGGAGGTTGGTCATATCCTGCTCGGGGGTGTCCTCGTGGATATCGAAGCACCACGACGACTCCCTGTCCGATGTGGGGAAGAAAAAGTCCAGAGCAGCGGCGGGGGCAGCTGGGGCGGCGGCACCGCTCCGGCTGGCCTTGCTCGAGCGGCGGAGGCTCCCCGAGTAGCTCGGGATTGTGCCCTTGAGGGCGGCATCAAGGGAGAAGGGGACGCTAGCGCTGCTCAAGCTGAACGAGGGCTGGTCAGGGCGTTGGATGCGGCGACGCGAGAGGATCCCCATACGCTTGGACGCGCGGGTGGGAGAGCGGCCGGCGGGGGCCATCAGAGGGGAAGGGACAACGGCCTTGGCCTTCAGACGCGCGGCGGGGGACTTGGGCTGGAGAATGGTCCTTGGGCGAGCGGACGAGAGTGTGGTGGGAGGGCCACTGAGAACATCCTTGACGGTGGTCAGGGCGAAAGCAGGAGGCTTGGCGAAGGTCTTGTGCACGTCATTCCACGGATCCATGCCTTTGGAGCGCTTTGAGAAGAGCATCGGGGCGATGTTCTCGGAATTGCCGACATCCTCTACCTCGGAAGCCTTGCGCTTGATGGGCGAGGTCGAGATTGCTTGGGCAATGTCAGCAACGCGGTCATCGGGGCATAAATCATGCTGGGCAAGGCGGTGGGTGAAGGGAGAGGGAGGCAGGGGCACACTTGGGACAGCTAGACGAAGCACGAGGCATGCAGATGATGAAGGGATTGGGATTTACGATGTCGGCACTTTGCCTCCACGGGGTGGGCCGGACGGAGGATTGGTCAAAGACCAGAAGCAACGTACCATTCTGCCTGTTCTTGACGCTGGCCAAGCTCTTCAGCCGCGCCCCGTCAACGGGAGCAAACGGCTGGCGACCGACAGTGGCCATGGTGATGGAGAAACGTAGAGGGCTTGTCGATGCGGGACGGAGGTCTGCGTTGGCGGCGCGGTGTTGGCTTTCAGGCATCAAAGCTCCGCAGGCGAACCCAATCGCTGGTCCAAAGCCGACGCTCAGGTCTGAGGCGTGCTCTGGGGACGGGGAAAAGGACTCGCAGTCGTGCTTGCGGGAGCACGGCACGACCGCTCTCTGGGCGCGAGGAGAAGCAGTCTCGGCCTCCCAGACGAGGCGGGACGAGGAACGAGGGGAGAAAGACAGAGACGAAGGGGAGACGAGGCCCGCGGCGGGGTTTCTTCGCCGGGGAGACGGAGCGCGCTAGTAGTTATTCTTCTTGCGCCAGTGGTCTGCGGAAATGGCCGGCCGAGCACGGCGGTCACTATCTTTCTTGACGACGGGGCTGGGGTGAGCCGGGTTGAGCAGGGGCGCGCCGCAGCGGGTTGGACCAAAGCAGAGAGCCAATGTCAACCACACCCAGGAGAGAGATGGTCCTTAAGGGTTTCGTCTGATGAGGCGCCGTCAGGCCTGGTGCGCGAGGCCCGCCGAGGAGGAGCGAGCGAGTGGCAGACGAGCGACAGCGAGCGAGATTGAGGTGGGAGGGAGAGGCGCGAGTGGACGCGAGAGCGGTGAGTGTGAGAGGTCCAGCGAGTGTGCGGCGGGTGGGACAGGAGGAACGGAACGGAGATGGAGTCTGAGACAGGACCAGCCAGGCAGGGGAGGGGGAGGGAGACCAGGAGCGGCCCGCGGGGGCTTAAAAGGGAGGGGAAGGGAACGTGGAATGGGTTGCAATCTGCCCTGCGCCTGCTGCACAGGATCGAGCCGACGGGCAAATGAATGGCGCTCGAGTGCTCTGGTCTCAGACGGGCATGAGTGAAGTGCTGGCTGCGCTGGTTGGCGCACATGCAATGCAGGGCCGAGAGGGAGAGATTGGGCTGCCTGCCTGAGGTGCGCAGTGCTTGACGTGCCAGCTTTGGGGTAAAACCGAGCGCGTGCCGCCCTCCCCCAATCATAGCCCGCCATCGGAATGTCAAGTGGGGCTTGGGGGGCCCTGGCGAGGGCAGGGCCTGCGTCAAGTGCTTGCATGGCGCCAACCTGACGAGCCGCCGTCGCGGGCGGCGATTGGCAGCTGCCGATGCAGCCAGCCTCAAGCCGCCAATCAGAAGCCGAGCGCAAGACCCACACGACGCGGTGCTCGCGGGCTGCGCATCGAAGGAGCGAATCATCGCGTTGCTGGCTTCTCCACCGTGCCGCACGAGACCCGGTCGCGTTGAGTGGCTCTCCACTTTGGATCCTGGGTCGCGCAGATCCAGGTGAGACTGCGCCGATTCCGACCAGGGCGCTGTGTAACTATTCCGTAAGAATGAGACAAGGGAGGGGTCGTGGGCCAGAATGAGCGGCGGCTCGCCTTGAGATTCTCCCTGCGAGATGCCATCCAGGAGATGCCATTTTGGCAAGACCTTCGTTGCGACGAACAGCACCGAGCATGGAGTACCTATGTATGGAGTCAATTTTGAGACGGAGGTTGGGAAACGGTCTCCAAGCACTTTGAACCCGGTCCAACTTGCTGGGCGCGGGAGCTGAGGCGCACCTCGTACGGGGAAGCGCTGACAGCAGCGCACCTCGCAGCGCAGCAGCGCGCGCCTCGTAAACCACGCTCGCGACCTCGGCGCCCCACGGGCGAGTCTCCCGAGTTGAAAACAGCGAAGCCCATCCATGCCCGACGCACAGTCCGCTGAATGGAATCTCCGGCGTCAACCTCCAAGTTGTTCGCTGCGCGGCGCGCGTGGTTTGGTCATGACGTACATCGTAGAGACGAAAGTTGGTCAGGCATGGATTAGGTACCATAGTGCGAGGGATGAGGCTGGGGTTACGAGAGCCCCGCGCCCCAGGATGGCTCCATCGACAGGGGAGGAGCCGCTGGTGGATTTTTCTTTTTATAACGGCCGCTGGTCGTCGATGCACCCCACCACGCGACCGCGATAAACCCACGACAGCTGATAATCCTGGCTGGCGCAGTTCATCGTTGCAATGGCGCCAGAACCGAATCGCTCCAAGCGACTGATCTGGGCTCCAGGCCAGGGCTCTTTCTTCGTCTTGCGGGCTCTGGGTCGTGCTGGCGCATCTTTCTTTGCGGGCGCTTCCTCCCGCCGCCCGCCAGCTGGCGGAGACTCCACCCCCCAAGGCGGGTTCTGTGGACCCTGCTCGATGGGAGAGCGGCCATGCCAACTGTCCCCCGCCCTGGACCATCAAACTTGCAGCTGCTGCACCTATCCTTTCCACACAACCAATTGGCCCAGCCACCTCATTTCCCCTCCTTGTTGGTCCTGCACCCTCGTTTCAAGTGCGAGCAGCCGCGAACGGATTCGCCCAGCAACGGAGTGAGCATAGCTTCGATCAATGATCTGGCGACAGCCGCTTCGGCCCTCGTCGCCCCCACGGCAGCCAGCCCCCCACCCGCCGTTGCCCGATTCGGCCCGACGGCGGGCGGCGATGATGGTGGCGAGCGCTCCGATGCCTGCGGCGAGGCGCACGAGAGGGCCGAGATGCAGCGTCGAGTCAGGGAACCCTTAGGGGCTAGACATGGGCAAGATCGAGACGGCCACCGTTGCTGCTGCAGAGGAGAGGCCAGCGGGACGTAGGGAGGAGGTAGCAGTCAGGCCGCTGGGAGCCGTTCATGGGGCCCGAGTATCGGAGCCACTTCGACCTAGAAAGAAAGGAGCCTCCATGTTAGATACGATGAGACCACCTCTACGACGATGACCCCTTCAGAGGGGGGCACAACTGTTCACAGAGATTCCCTAGTTCTTGTTCAAGAAAGGCCAAGGGTCACTTCCCCTGTTTACTGACCAACGCCGATGTATTTTGTAGTTAACTGGTTGAAGCCTCCTCTCGCCGTGTTGAAGACAAAAACATCCGCCAAGAACACAAATCAACCGCCGCCCAGCCTGCCCGATGTTGAGATCCTCGCCAAATTCATGACCACCTGTATGTGCCTCAGATACCCTTCTCCGAATGATTCCCCGTGCCCTCTTGTAAACCCCAAACGCCAGATGAATGCAAACTTGCGGCAGTGAAATGCCGATGACGCTCTCCCCGGCATTGCTGCCAAATCCAGGTATAGGATGGCCCTTTGTTGAAAATACCCCAACACCATCACACCCAGCGTGCCTTCGCATCGCATATCCTGTCCGATGCCGGATGCATTTCCAGATCCCTCCACCGCACTAGCGGTTGACGCCAATCAGGCTCAGGAACTCGTTCCTGGTTTTTTCCTTGCGCTCGAAGCACCCGAGCACGCAGCTGGTGATGGTGCTGCTGCTCGTCTTCTGGACTCCCCGCATCACCATGCACAGGTGGCTCGATTCCATGACGACGGCGACGCCCTGGGGCTGGAGAACCTCCATGATGGCGTTGGCCACCTCCTTGGTCAGCCTCTCCTGGATTTGCAGCCTGCGGGCAAACATCTCGGCGATGCGCGGCAGCTTGGAGATGCCGATGACGGCGTTGGCCGGGATGTAGCCGATGTGCATCTTGCCGTTGAAGGGCACCAGGTGGTGCTCGCACATGCTGAACACCTCGATGTCCTTGACGATGACCATTTCGTTGTGTCCCTCTTGGAAGATGGCGCCGTTGACGATGTCGCGCACGTTCTCCTGGTAGCCCTTGGTGAGGAAGAGCATGGCCTTGGCGTAGCGCTCGGGGGTCGCCAGTAGGCCTTCGCGGTCGGGGTCCTCGCCGATGCATTCGAGCAGTGTCTTGACGGCGCCTTTCATCCGGGCCAGCCGGACTTCTTTCTGCGCATCGTCCTCCTCCAGCCGCTGGCGCGTCCCGGCGCTGGGCCGGCTTAGGCCGTCAAAGTCGATGACGGGGCTCGGCGACCGGATGGCCAACTCGCCGGCCTCGTCCGGGGTCGGGACCTCCTCCACGGGGGCCGGCACGGAGCTGGTCTTTCTCTTCTTCTTCTTGGGTGAGGGCTCGGGCTTGTCTCGGAAGTCCCGCGCCGGCTTGCTGACGCTGGAGCGGCGCTCGCCGAGGGCGCGGGTGCCATTGGGGCCAGTGGTGGCGGCGTCGCTGTCCAGAGACCGCTTCTTGCCATTGTCCTTGCTCTTGCTCCTCTTGCTGTTCTTCTCGCCGTTGGGTCGGTCGGCCGGGCTCTCGGAGCCGGAGTGCGAATCGTACTGAGCCATTTGCGCCGCCAGGTCGGAGTGAAGGAGTCCGATGGGATGGGAGAGGATGGGTGGTACGCGATGGGGAGGGAACGGCGGCCGGAATGGGGGTGCGCGCCGGTCAGAGAGAGGGTGGGACCCGAGGAGTAGATGACTGCGCAGCGTCCAGGATCAAACCAGGATCTTGGGAGTCAGAAAGACTCCGGTTCCGCCGTCTTTCGAAATTTTCGGCTCAAGACTGAACGATTGCTCGGAAATCGGGGGCTTATCTTATCGAGCGAGATGGCGCGAGGAGCAAGGCAAAGTCGCGACAGGTGGGCTTTGGGCCTGGGATGCGGATTCATCAGCCAGATCAATTTCTCGGTCGGTCGGTCGGCAACAAGATATATGTAGCGACTTATGCCCTTTTGTGGTCTCCCGCAACAAGCATCCATGTTTGGGCGGTGAGAAACTTTCCCAGGTTTGCGATTGCGACGCCGGCCTCGCGTGGTTTCGCAAACGCCATTGAGACCCGCCGCCACACAAGGGTCTCGGTTTTTGGCGGGGTTGAGAGACCCTTGCTGATGGATGCGGGCTTGGTGGAGCGGCGGAGAATTTCGCGGGGCTTTGCAGGGTTGGAGGGGTGGCAAAGCAGCCACAACGTGTTTGACCAGTCACTCTGGGCGCGATCGTGTTTGGAGGGCAAAGGACACAACGGAGTGGATGTCTTTGCGGCCTCAATCAAGGTTGGGTTTGTTCTTCTGCAACCGGGATTGGGATTATGATTGTGATTATGACCAGGATTTGGATCGTGCATCCATAAACTCACCTCCCCTTAATTCATTGAGTTGTGCCCCCTCTGGAAGGTGGCTGCTCTCGCATGCAGAGTCTCGCGTCCAAGCTCAGACCACCCAGTGGATTGGAGCTCCTACACACAGCTGCCCACCGCCCAATTCTGCCACGCAGCTGCTGTGGTCCTGCCTTTCGACCTGCGCTGCATCCTGCATCTTCGACCGCTGCATCTCTGCCTCACCACACACAACTATCGGGCATCAACACCATGTCCACAAACAAGAAGCGCACTGCAGACGGCGCTGCCGCTCCGGCGTTAAAGCGACGCAAAGCCTCCGCAATCTCGACCACGTCCGGCCCCGGGTCTGCGCACCCGCTGCGCCAGACTTCGTTCCCCCCGGACGACACCGGAGCGCTCTTTGGCGCGCGCTCACCATCCGTCGACGTTGATGCCATGAGCCTCGTTAGTGGCAGCCAAGTCAGCGCAGCGGCGCCAATCAAGAAGAAGCGCGGCCGCAAATCCAAAGCCGAGAAGGCACGCGAGCAGACCCCTTCAGTCGTCGGCGGCAGGGCCTCCACGGCCATCAGCGGCATTAGCGATGGCGCTGGCCGAGGCGGTAAGGGTGCCTCCGCCGGCGCGGGTGGAGGAGACGAGGGCGAAGCCGAGGACGAGGGGCCGACCGAGGTCGCCGTGACGGCCGATGTCCGGACCAAGGAGCAGAAGCAGGAGGAGCATCGCATGAGGGGGATGCTCATCAACGCCCTCTCCGAAGGCCAGTTCTACCGTTTCGAAAACTGGCGTGCCGCGAACCTCAGCAAGGCATCGGTCAGAAGGGTAAGTGGGAAGAGCTGCACCTGTTTCCCCACAGGCTTTCGCTCACATGTTGCTCTCTCTCTCTCTCTAGCTCGTGAACGCGACGATATCCCAATCCGTGGCCGAGAATGTTGTCATTGGCATGCGTGCCGTAGCAAAGGTCTTCATCGGCGACATCATCGAGAGCGCGCGTCGCGTGCAAGGGGAGTGGATCGAGAGGCTGGACGAGAAACAAACCGACCTCCCAACGCCCACGACGGCTGGCGATGAGGCTCACAATGCAGATTGCGAGGCAGACACCCGGGCAAAGGACCAAGAGGCCAAGGACCGGCGGGGGCCCCTGCGGCCCGAGCACCTGCGCGAGGCGGTCCGGCGGTACCGGAAGGGCTTCGAGGGCGGCGGAGTGGGAATGCAATGGGTGTACCACCAGCAACAACAGGGAGGGGTGGAGAGATTTCCCACACGGACGGGAGGGCGCAGGATCTTTCGTTGAGGTCCTCGTCATGGCATATGGGTTGAGGGTTTGGCTTGGGCGGGCGTTTTTGGTCACGGACGGTAGATAAGGAAGGGACTTCGGCGCAAGATTACAGATACCCATGGAAGTCGGGTTGCAACTTACCGCATGGTACTTCGGGTAGAAGTGATAAGAGACGGGTGCATAATTTGGTGCGGGTGGAAGGGTGGAAGTTTATCCAGCGCAGCGGCTTGAACACTCTCATTACCACGGAACAGGACTCTAGATTCCGCAACCAAGGCGCCATCATTAAAACTCCATGAATCGTGCTGTCCAAACCACCTTTCCTCCCGGAACCACAAAATGGGCTCCCTCCTCCCTGCTGCTACCAGGAGGACTGGCTTTCTTGTCCCTGGTCTCAATATTCGGCAGCTCCGGGACCTTGTGCGGAGAGAAGCGCCTCTGCGGTGCTTTGGGGGGTATACTCTGCTTGCTCCTGGGTCGTGGCTGTCCTTGCTTCTGCTTGAGAAGACGACGGGACCTCCTCACCCGAGCGCTACCCTCGGTTGCCGTACTCTGTGCCTCAGTCTCCTCTTGCTCTTCGACCGTAGCTTCACTCGGCTTGTATACAGCCACCTCCCTGCGCGCCGCCTTCGCTCCCAGCTTGGCTGCAAGCCGCCTGATAGAGCTCTGCCTCTTAGCTTTGGCAGTGGGCATCTTGCTTGCTCTCTTGATGGACACCACTCTTGGCCGGGAGGGCCGTCTTGTAACCAGGAGAGAAGGCGAGGCGTGTAGCACTCCCATTACCTTCGCTGTCGCTCTCGTCGTCGTTCCTGCTGCCGCTTCCTGTGTCTTGGGTGCGAGGAGAACCAGCCTTCTCGTCGAGGGCACTCTCGGCCACGGAGTTGACCACGCCCAGCTCCGAGGACGACAAGGAAAACGCGAGACGCAATACGACCGTTTCTCCTCGCCGCCAGGTAAAGCCTGATAAAAGTGCTTGCAGCAAACGGCTGGCCCAAAGTACTCCTGAAGCTCGGCGGAAGCCCCATCGGGGAGTCTGATACACTCGGGAAAGGGGAGGACAGCCAGGGCAGCTTGTGCCTTCCCAGTCTCGCTGCCATCATGGCTCGCGCAGATGTCGCACGGGGATGATGCCTTGGAAATTCTCGTGTTTTCCGGTTTATGCTTGTTGACAACACTCCCGAGAGGAGTCAGGCTAGAAGATCCGGGTCCCAGGGCGAGGAGGGGTCGTTGAGGTCGAATGCTTCGCTGTGACCCACCTCCTCCGCCTTCTTCCGGCGCCTGGGTCGTCGAGGATTCGCCTTCGGCGGGGCGATGGCTGCGTCTATGGCGTTCCTCGAGATGACTATGGGAGGCATGCGGTCCGAACTAGGATCGGCAGTCGTCCGCTTGCACATCACAGACATGGTCCCGTCCAGGTTGTCATTGAGCAAGCTTGCTCGGTGGCTCGCCTTTGGTACTTTGGTATCAGGTTCATGCACAAGGGCTTGACCTGCAAATCGGGGGCAGGGAGCAAACGCCAACATACACTGAAATGCCCGCCGAGCACCCACGCGTCGGCGAAGATAGTCTGGCAGTCCCGTACAGTGCAGACCCATGGTTCTGGGCTACCCACGCGAGGGAGGTAGCCCTCTGGGAACAGCGCTCCAGCCCCGGGGATCTTGCGCAAGACGCCGTCTAGAAAAGCCGGTGAGCAAACTGCGCGAAGCTAGATGAGAGGGCAGCGGCTTGACCTACCCCAGTATCCCGTCCAGTCGGAATACAGCCGGTCACCACACATGGCAATCCGATTTGGCTTGCTTGGCTCCCAAATCTTGACATTGACGCCGCTCGGTGAGGCCCCGTCGTCCCCAGAAGGGCCACCTATCGTGTGAAATGCCTTCGGTCTTGTGGCCCTTTTTACCTGTGGCAGTCTCGGTACCGATATCACTTGGTGGCTCCGTGCCCGGACGGGCTCCTGCAAGGGACCCAGCTCGGCTCGTGCTCACGCGTGCAGCGTAGGTCTTGATCATCGGTCCAGGGCTGTGGGGGCCTGCTTCCCTGACCACCAACCCCTCATTTCGAGTCGGTTCAGGGGCCTCGGCCTCCACCGCAACGGGCGGGGAAACGAGACGCCAGAACGAGTATGCCTTCCTTTTACGCACTTCTTGCTTCTCAAACGGCACCGATGTGATGCAAGCCCTGTGGCTTGGCACAGGGCCAGGACAAGAGGGTTGGAGTGGTGTAATACTGCTGGTTTCAGCCTCGGATGCCCACGCTGGGGCAGAGCATGCGGCGATCAAGGGTGCTGGACCGTTGTGGTCTACCGCAAGCGAGAAAATGGCCTGAATCGGAGCGCAGCTTCTCCTCAGGGAGCCCCCTCGTCTGCTATGCCCATCAACCGAGTTCTGCGCGCAGGGGGTTGAGGACCGGAAAGTGGCCGTGGCGTTGAGTATCTCCGGCACGAACCGTCGCTTGGGACGAGGAGAGCCGTCGACCGGTAGCTCAAGGCTGTGCTTCCTGCTCGAGGTGCTGGATTGGCTCTTCCAAGAAGTCCCCGAGCATGCTGACTGCAGGCACAATTCCGAGAGAGATGGCGGAATGTGCCTTTGCATCTTCTCGTCAACCGTTTGGGCCATGCAGGCTGGCGACAGCACTGTTCAGAGTAATTAACCAAAGCTCCCTGGAACCGACAGGCAGTGGGAACCTCAACGAAAGTACCCACATCTTTGATATCCGCGTGGACTTCGAGTTAGGCTCCGAGACTCGTGTGCAGCTCCCATGCCAAACATGGATCGAACGTTCGCATTTAATATCATACCGTTCCTCCGCGGGGAACTGAGAAGTCCCCTCGGAGCCGCAGCAGGTGCTGGACGCTCGACGGCCGAGGGGTTGGAGAACCTTGAGGAACCGTGACTGTGGCCGTCGTCAAGGCCCCTCTGCTCTTCCTCGGGCCCCTCGGTGAGGACAGCTCTCCAAGTGTCCATGCATTGGCGGTGTGAGTGGCGGCAGGCAAACAGCCGGATGAGGAGACGTCCTCCTGGCGGAGACGGGCCTCGTGGCACGAATCTTTCCTGCTTGGAGGAGGACAGGCAAGATGGGTGACGGAGGGGAGAAGCGGGAAGTTGCCGTGTGGGTCTGTTGCCTTTTGGCCTGTGCACCCCGTCCGTGTCGGCATTCCAAGGCATACCGAGTCGCCTGTTTGGGGCACAAGGGATAGCAAACAGCCCAAGGGATGGCTGACGCGTGAGGCAAGTTGCTGGTCGAGGCCACACCTACCGGCAGATGTGAGCGAGCGACAGAAACACGGTCACAAGAGATGAATTTGAACAGGACACAGACTCACCTACTCCAAGCCAGGCCACAACAGCCCCGATCATACTCAATGGCCCTCCTGCTTCAAAATCGTCTATTTGTAACAGAGGTATTGTACATACAACAATCCAGGACACATCACTCCTGGGCAGGGCATGCTAGGTACGCCCCACGCCAGGCCCGGCTCGTGTGCCACCACAGCTGAAACACCAGTATGATCAAGCCTCGACCTTGGGCTTGTCGGCCTTCGGCTTGGCAGGCGTAGCGGCTTCGCCCGCGGCTTTATTCTGGGTGGCCGCTGCTTCCTCAGCTTTCGCCTTAAGCTTGCGCTCCCGGCTCGCGCGGGCCAGAGCTTTTTCGTTGGCGCGCCGCTCTGCCTTATCCAGCTTGCGATTCTTGATACCCCTGAAAAAGGCCATCCGCTTCCTCCTGCGCAGGCGGAACTTGGCCTTCTTCGAGTCGATCTTTTCGGTTCCGGGGACGGTGCCGGCGTCGCCCACCAACCGACCAATCTCCCAGTTGGTCTCGCGATAGCCGTAGTTGGGTTGTAGGTGCAGCACGCGGGTGTTTTTGCGAGCATCGAGCAGCTTCTGCTGCTCCAGCTTCTGTGCCTCCCTCTTGGCCTGGCCTATCTGTCTGCTCCTGAGTTTCTCCTGGAGCAGGCTGGCAACGATGGAATTTCCGTCGGTCAGAGTGATCGGCTCCTCGGGCACCGGGGTCTGCTGCTGGGACGCGGCCGCTTTGGGGGTCTCGGCGGGCTCAACCGGTGCGTGGCGGGTTACGGAGAGCGGGATGCCGCTCGGTGATGTCGTCTCGGTGACCGGCGCTTCGATCTGGCGGGGTACGGCAACGAGATGGAGCTTGCGCCGGCGGGGCGACGACTCAGGGTATGGGAGCTTGTCCTCGCGGTTGAAAACAACGCCAATGTACTGGCGCTTCGGGTGGCGTTTTGGGTCGCGGTAGTACTTGACGTAACCGGCGACGGCCGCGTGGATTGTGTGGTTGCGGCCCATGATGGTGTTCTCGCCCGGGTGCCAGACCGTACCGCGTTGCTTGTAGATGATGTTGCCGGTGATGACATATTGGTCTAAGGGAGGGGCGGGGAGAGAAACAAATTAGCCAGGTGCATCTTGGCCGGGCCAGCGTCTGGTGCCGTAGGCTGTCCAGCCCGAGGGCACCCGACCTTCTCAGGGAGAAGCTGGAGCAGCTGGAGCACAGCCGGGGAGGACATACCTCCGGTCTTCTTCGCGCCCATCTTCTTGGGAATCGTCTTTTTGGACTTGAGCCGGTAGGCGCCCTGCGACTTGACCGAGGCATAACGCCTGCCCTCCACGGCGGCATTGGCGGCGGCCGGCGAGGCGATGCGTAGGCGGGCGAACTGGTCTTCGAGGCTTGCCGCCGTCGTCGTCGGGGTCACTATTGTCGTCCGCAGGAGGGCGCTGAAGGGTCGGCTGCTGCTGGCAGCAACCCGCCGGAGCGGGCCCTGCAGCCGTGCGAGGTTCATTGGGTCCGGCTCAGGGGAGAGGACCTCGCGGTAATTGAAGACCGGCGGGCGGCGGGCGGCGGGTGGGCAGAGAACGGGCAGCTCAGCTCACGCGCGAGATCCCAGAGCTTGAGGCCGGCTGGTGGGCGCCGATGTTTTGCACCACCAGCCCCAGCGAGCTGGCGGTGCTAGGGTCAAGTTTTCGGCTGAGTCAGCAGCGTCCTGATAAGATACGCGGGGCAGGTACAGAATACCTGTCCAACGGCCCCACCGCAGCGAGGCCCTGGCATTCGACCCTCTGTTCTGCGGCACCGCGTTCCATCATTGATTGGATGTGGCCAGCAGGTCAACTTTGAGCTGCCACACCCCTAAGAGCCAAATCTGAACTTTGGTCAACCCGGACCAGCAACCGCCAGCAACATCGCCCTCATAATTGCAAAAGAAACGTCTACCGTTGTCCCCGGATCAGAAAACGAACTGCGAGCCTGCACCCTCCACACGTCCGCAATGCGCTTCGTTGCCCTCCTCCTCCTCGCACTCGCGAGCGCCGTTTCAGCCCAGTTCGGCTTCTTTGACCAGATGTTTTCTGGAGGCGGCCAGCAGCAACACCACCAGCAAGCCCAGAACGTGGCCAGCGATTCTTCGTCTTACCGCACCCAATACGGGCGCTCCCACTGCGACAAATACCTATGCCCCGATACACTGGGTTGGTTTCCCCCGCCCCGAGTCGTTTCCGCGGCCGTGGTTGACCTGTCCGCTAGCATGTGTGCACTACCCACATCACTGCCCCTGCGCGTGGCCGTCACACGAGGACAAGTTTGAGCTCGCAGACGGACAGCGGATATGCATTTCGAGGGGCGGATTCAAGGCGGGCGAGGCGGCGAGAAAGGTCGAGCTCGCCCGCAAGGGACTGCTATGAGACCTCGGAAACAGAGGATGGCTCTTCCTGGCCCAGCATTGCTTCTTGCGAATAGCGCGTCCGAGCGACGGGGAGATCAAGGCCGAGCTCGGGAGCCCCAGGAAAAGGAAATGTTCACACCCCTTGCACATCAACACCCAAGCCGATGCTCCGTTCTCGTCCAGGGCAAGACCCTGGCGGCGGACAATCCGAGTAACAAACACAAAACAAAGCAAGACCTCCTCGATCCACCATAGCGCCGCAAAATAGAGGAACAATTGTAAACCTAAGAACTCCTCCACACGCCCTCCGCACCCGCCTACTTTGAACCGTTCACCCGGCCGGGCAGGGGCGGGACGGGCAGCGCGCCGCCGTTATCCTCGTCGTCCTCCTCGGCCTCCTCCTCCGGGTGTCCCAGCAGCGCGGCCACGTTCCTCATCTCGTAATGTTTCTTGCGCATCTCCTCGAACCGCCGGTGCTTCTCCCGCTCCTCGGCGCTCAGCCCCACGAGATACTCCTCGCCGTCCGTGTCGTGCCCGCTGCCGTTGCTGTCGACGTGCACGGCTCGGGGCCGGGACGGCGATGACGGGGCAAAGTCGGGCTGGGGCACGTCCTCTTCCGGCTCGCCCAGCGACAGGCGCGGGATTTCGTCGTCGGCGGGGCGGCGCCGCTGTTGCCCGTCGGCGTTGTGCGAGCTCCCGCCGCTCTGATCGGCCATGTCCTCGTCGTCGTCGGACGGGTCCTCGGCCGGGTCGTAGTGCTTAGCGTACGGCGTCTTGGGCTCGTTGATTTTCATCGTGCTGCTTCGCTCTTGCTCCGTCAGGTACAGGTTCGCCTCGTCCCACTTGAGGCGTTGGCCTTGCTCCTCGTCCCCGTCGTTGGGCGGCAGCGAGCTCTGCCTGCGGGAACCACCGGGGCGGGAGCCTGCGGCTGACGAGGAGCGCCTGTGTCCAGCGTTATATTGCGTGTTTGCGATGGTGAGTTCCTTGGCCTCCAGTGGCGTCATGGAGTGATCTGTGTGTGCGTGGTGGGGGGCCGGGTGGGTTGGACCGTGGCTGTGTGTCGGCGAAACTGGGGGCGAGCCGCGCTGCGGGTTCTTGAGGATACCTGTTGGACGAAATATCCATCAGCTTCAGTCCTTCCTCGCTCGTCGTGACACGAAATAATAGCTCGAGATAGCTGGGCTCACCCTTTGGGCGCGAGGCAGCCGACCCCGGCGAAAAATGCGCTGTTGGGTTTGTCGCGCTCGCCATTGTTTGTGTTTCCGTTTCCTTGGGGAATCTTGGATTGCCGATTTCCGATATGTATCAATGCCGAAGCGTCGCTCTCCTCTGTGCCTCTCTTGCCTGGGATGGGATACGGGATCGGTTGATGTGTGGTGGGATGTCTTGGAGGTTGGGTGGGGCGGGGTCGCTGGATGATCGGATGGCTGGCTGCGGCCAAGAGCGATTGGTTGGCATCTAGCGGACCCTGGCTTGCCGCAAGTCCCCCTCCCGGCTTCAGGCGGCCAGATGGAGGTCGTTCGTCACACGAAATATGGAAGGTTTAAGATTTAAACATCATGTGCCTCGTACTAATATCACGGGTCTGAGGTTTTTTGCACATGTTTTAAGCTTTGTTTTCCGGTTTCCTTCCCCGGATCGGAGCAAGCTGAGCGATCACCTTCCTCGCAGCCCCACATCAAGCTTTGGAACCATCGCTGGCTGCATTACGTCATTGCAGTGAACCCCTTCCGTGCTCTGTTGCTGCCAGGCATCGAGAATGCCTCCTCGCCCGCGTCCTCATCGACAAAGCTGTCTGCCTAGCTGAATAGCTCGATAGCGATGCTCTTCCTAAAGAATCCCTGATACCAGCACTCCTGCAGCCCGGCCAGCATTAGCGTGTCGTGGCCCTGGATGGGCTTCCCTCGACACAAGCCCCAGGGGGTTCCCCGAATTTTACTCGGTTCGTTGCTCTTTCGCAGCCTTCTGGTGGTATTGGCTCATAAAATCGCCGTCAATGTCCTCCTCAAACACGTTGACCTTCGTCGTTGCAAACTTGCGGGCGCTCACCCCCTGCTGGAAGAGCAGATCCATCTCCGCAAAGGAGCGGCCAGTCGGTTCAGGCACTCGGTAATAGACGTAGACGACGCAAAGGAACGCACTGCCGCCCTGTGACCTCCCAAGGAGACATCAGCAACAAAACGGTCAGGTTCGGCCGCAGGGGAAGGGTTGGGCGGTGGGCAAGAGGGGGTTGACTTACCCAGAAAAACCCCGCGTAGTTCCCCCAGTCCCAAGCCCCAGGATTCAGCATGTACGGCGTCAGAACGCTGCAGATGATGCCAACGATAATGCTTCATAGATGTAAGCAAACGGGCTGTGAACGCCCCTTGGGAGGTGGGAACTCACTAGAGGACGCGTCCGAGAGCCACCGTCTTGATTTGCAGTCTCCGCGTCGAGATCTCGCTGACCAGCGAGTAACACACGGTCCCCACGGTCAGCTGGTACGTCAAGGCCCAACCAAGCATGATGCTGCCGGTGGCGATGGAGCCTTCTCGTCGATGCGCCTCAGGGACGAGACCTAAGAACCCGAGGATCAGAAGCATGGCGCACAACCCGCAGAGGCCGTACAGATAGAGAGACCGGCGGCCAATCCCGCGGCTCATCATGAACCACGCACCAAAAACTCCAACCATGTTCATGCCGTACTGGCCAAGTGCGAACCCGTAGGCGCTGTTGGAGTCTAGGCCTGCCTGGGTGAGGAAGTATGTCGAGTAGTTGGAGAAGGAGTTCCCACTCAGGTTCTGGATGGCCCAAACCATGCAAACAATCTGTGCCCGTGATGGTCAGCAAAAACATCCCTGGCCGCCCCGGCATTTACCTCTCGGCTCACCTCTGTCCGCCTCAGATCGTGGCCCTTGAAACAGTCCCAGTAGCTGGCGCCGCTCGTGGTCTTCTCTTCCAGCGCCGTCGTGTGCACCATCATATCTACCGTCTCGTCCGCGTCAAAGTCCGTCTCCCTTGTCAGGCTTGTCAACCGCAGGAGCGCAGCCTTTGCCTTGTCCAGCTTCCCGCGGCGGACGAGCCACCAGGGGCTCTCGGGAGCGCAGAAGATTCCAATGGCGAGCGGGAGCGGCCACATCCATTGCAGCGAGTAGGGTATCCGGTATGCCCACTCGTCGTCTCGGTCCAACATGGACATGATAACGCCGATTCCGATGAATTGGCCGATGCCCCAGCAAAAGTTCACGTAGGTCGTCAAGTAGCCCCGCATGGCAACAGGGCAGACTTCGGAGGCATACGTGATGGTGAGGGTTTGGAAGACGCCCCATGGCTGTGGTCATGGTCAGTATCCCGTGGCAATCCCGCCTCAGCGGTTTAATGGGCGGGGGGGGGTGTCTTACAACGCCGCACAGGATCTCAGCTGCCAGCAAGGTCTGCACATTCTGGGCCGTGAAGAAAAGTGCCGTCCAAGCGTTGATGAGCATCAAACACGCAATCACCGTCCAGCGGTATCCAAACCGCTCCGAGACCCAGCCGTTGATGAGGAGACCGATCAGCTCTCCAACATTGGCGCCCTGGGCCGAGTTGACTGGTCAGCTCCGTTGGGGGAAAGAAGTGACGGTTGACGAGTAGCGAGCACTCACATTGCTGAGCCCAGCTTGCCAGGGCGCCGTAACCTCCCACTTCCCATTGGGGAGCTGCTCTCCGTATTTTTTGTTGAACTGAGGAAACGCGTCTTGAATTTGTCTCGTCAGCCTTGTCGGCCAGCACCCGGAGGGTAGGTCCAGCAACAAGGGGGTGGTGTGGTTCGGAGTGAACTCACAAAAGTTGTTGATCAAGCAGACATCGTACCCCTCCATGACGATGCAAGTCGAGATGAGCACGCTCCATGCGATGGCCTTTGGGTACAGGCGGATGCCTTGGAGCAGCGTCATGTTCTGCTCCTTCTCCGCTGCCGCCTTGGCCCCTTGAATGACACGGTCCAGGACCTCGCGTCTCGTGTCATGGCCACGGTCGTGGGCAGCGTACTGGTCCCTTTTCTCGTCGTCGACCGGGGCCTCAGCGGGGTTGTTTGAGGCCATCGTGGCACCGATTTGCGGGCTCTGGACCCCGATGTGAAGTCGAGTGGGCGGCAAGCCAACGAGAGGTAAGCAGCACAACTTGGAAGAATGAGCAATGGGCCACCAGTGACGCGCCCTGAAGGCAGCGGTGACATGAAATGAACTATGCTGCTGCTATTCACCCAACCCGGGGATTCTGGGGAAAGCAGACGCTCCAGGTGTCTGCTGTCGGCCCATCTTGCCTGGTACTAAGGGTGAAAGATTTCTCGAGGGATTCACACAGGGGGCTGTTGGTGGAGTGAGGTGGGGCGCCCGACCCGGAGCCGTTAAAAAAAGACGGCGATCCCTGCCGTGTTGGCGGGCCCCGACATGGACGGATATCCCGTGGTGGGTGTGTGCCTGTCGCGCTCCTGCGAGTTGGCACATGGTTTGGTCGACGACCCTCGGCGAAACAGCCAGGACAGGAATGGAAGGTGCTTCTCGGTCCTACCCTGCCGCATCACAGGTGATGATGGCAGGATTGCGGCGAGTGGAGAGGAGGTGAGGGAGATGGCTTGTATCACGGATGGTGGCAGCAAGGTGATGACGCTGGTTTTTCCCTCGGGGCTCAACATTGGGTGATACACTCCGCCTCCGCCCCTGGCTGGGTACATCCTCATCATTGCGGGAGGTGCGGATTGTTCTCCGGTCCTCAAGTGGAAAGAAAAATGGAGTGTCGTTCCTGGCCTTGGCCCCAGGGCCCACAAAAAGCGGGACTCGATGGGTTGTCTGCATGCAGATGGGGTGGATGCTGGCGTCGGGCTTTCCCCGCTGCAACCATCATGCTGCCGGCAATGGCACCAAAAATGACTTTCCCCCACCATCGCACCACAGCGCCAACCTCGCTCGGGCATGGCTTGAAAGGTCCCGCTCTCGGCCTCGTGATTTCCTGCCTCCTCCAAACCTCAATCGAAGGAAGCCTCCCCATGGCCAATGGTATCTCCATCGGTGTGGGGCCCGCCATGGTCATGCCCTCCAGCACATCCAGAGCCCGCGGCCGGCGAGCCCTTTGTGCCTGGAAAAGTTCGGATGGCGAGCCGTCCCGAGATCTTGGACGAATAACAGCGGGCTTGCTGACCTAGCAGAAGCTCCATGTTGCTGTCCCCTTCCTCGCGCTCCAGGTGCCCAGTTCTAACAGCGTCAGTCAGTCTCCACTTTCCCTTCCGAGCGAAGCACTACTATGTAGGTCCCAGCACTGGACATGGAAGCACAAACAGGGCCTGGTCAGGAATCTGCTGCAGGTGAGATCACAGAAGAGCGACCCCAACCGGTGGACAGATGTCTCGCTGGCGAGGCATGCAACTTCCTCAAAATCCGGGAAGCCAACGAGTGTCGGTCAAGAAACACCAAGTCGCCGCAGTTCTCTGCCCTTGCTCGTTGACGGATTGGGAACAGTTGCCGTTTTAGGCAAGAGAAGTAGGTCAAGCACCCTGCGCGATGGTGGGCAGACTTTACACCCGTCTCACCGTATTGTCAGTCTATCTCGTTTCTTATCTTCTATTTCTAGGTCCCTTGGCCATCCATACTGAACATCATCGACCACCGGCGGCCCCAGACACAGGCGGTCGCTTGAGCCCAGGAAACGGTACACACCGACGATTCACCTGCTGTTACGCCGGGCTCGGAAAAGGGCAAGTCAACATTCCACCAGCATGGCATTGTACAAAACCTGCGCCAAACACACCGGGGAACACACCATGGGGATTCTCGAGTGCTCACCTCTGAGGCAGCACGTCCAGACGGGCTGGCTACTGGGGCGAGAAGGTGCAAGTGGAACTGGAGGTCATCCGCCTCACTGCCTCTCACTCTCTCATTCATCCACTTATACACGACCCTCGCGTCCTTCCCCATATATCTCTGATCCGCCATCACCTCACCGAACGCCATTAACGTCGGTCCGTCCAACACTGTCCGCGCACCAACCATCTCAGCAAGCCGCGACCCCATGCTCAGCACTTTGGCACACAACTCAATCCGGAAACCCCCCTCGTACCCCCTGCTGCTGGGCCCGTCCGGCTGGACACCTGGCAGGGGGTTGGCCTTGCTCGTCACCCAGCACTGCCCGCCGCTGACGTTGACGACCTCCGTGAGCAGCTTGGGGTCGAGCCCAGCTTTGACGCCAATGTTCAGGGCCTCGGCATCCGCGAGCGACGTGATGGCGCTGAGGTAGTTGTTGATGATCTTGAAGCCCGTGCCGGCACCCACATCCCCGCAGAGGAAGATGCCCTCGGGGTTGCCCATAAGCTGGAGATGGGATCTGACGATGGGGAAGACCTGCTTAGAGACTGCCGGGGGGCAGCCGACCATGAAGGTCAATGTCACGGCTTCGGCACCCATGGGGCCGCCCGACACCGGTGCGTCAACAAACGTAAGGATGTCGGCAACGTCTGTCAATTCCTGTGAGTCCCTAGCAACTGAGAGGATTGTGTCGATCTCGATGGTCCCGCACTCCATGATGAGCTTGCGCTGCGACAAGCCACCGCGGGCTGCTGCTGCCGCTCCGGCGAAGACGCCCGTTTTCTGGTCTAGGTACACGGCCTTGACAGCGTCAGACCCCGGGAGCATGGTGATGACCACATCCTGTGCAGACAAATGTCAGCCCGGGTTCTTGATTTCACCCCATCCGTCGAGAGGCTGTCCGATCAGGGCATCTTCGCTTACGGCCGCTTTTGCCGCCTCATATCCGTTGTTGATTATTTTAACGGGCCCCTCTGCTACCGTCTCTGCTCGAAACCGACTAAGGGCTTCACTGTTTACGTCGCAGATCAGAAGCCTTGTCTCGCGGCCCAGTCCAGAGCGGAGATTCTTCGCCATAGGATATCCCATGACTCCAAGGCCTGATAACCATACGATATCATTAATGGTGTGGTCCTTGGCGAGGGCGGCAGGAGGCGGGAGGGATATTACCAATAAAGGCAACTGTGTGTTCTGAAACATCGGACATCGTGGCGGGTAACAGCTGTTCGGGTCTCGGGCCTTTGGCGATGGTGTTGTAGGTCACTATTACCGTTTTAAGCTGACGAGTTCAATAAATCTCAGGGGTGGCTGGCCAAGTCAGCACCTCTGAGGGAATTGCATTTATTCCCCCTTGACAAACTTCGGCACGGCAATTGATCAACTGGCGGGTGTTCTCGGCCTCCCCCGCAGTGTGTCTAACTGCACTCTCCATGTCCGAGTTGGAGAAGCCACCCGCGGTTGGGGAACCTGCTGCTGCTCTAAGGGCAAAGAGGGGAGTTGATAGCCATGGCGCCTGTTGCTCAATGGCAAGAGATACCAAAACAATAAATATATAGTTAACTAGTTAGTTATGAATTCTTCTGTCAATATTAGTTATCATCAATTCCCATTTGAAAGGGCACAAGGAACATTGGAAAAGCGGCATGCGTCGAAACAACAGACCTGCTAGCTAAAGACCGTGGGGATGTCCCTGGGGTCAAATTATCGTGATACCCGAGAATGAGGATGGCCAGTTATCGCGTTGTCATAAGCGTTGCTGCGCTCAGGGGCTGCCTCTCTACAGCGTGCCTGGCCAGAAACGGCGGCCATTCTCCTCTCTCCACGCCGCACCATGGGCCACGACAACTTCCACTTCTATCCCCTCTCCTCCGATCAGTTTATCCTCTGCAAATTTCCGAATACTGTCCAACGTCCTCTCCGCCACCCCTGTGTCCACATGCACGCTCCTTGTCCCGCCTCTCCCATCATCATAAAGCGCAATGCCCTTCTCTCCGGCCAGAATTCTTGGGTCGTGACAGCAGTCGCCGCCAAGATAGACGTACCTCCGCTCCCCAAGATGGGCAAGCAGATTTACATGGCCATAAAAGTGGCCTGGGCTATCAATTACGTTGAAACTGCCGTCGAGGTTCACTTCCCCTGCGTTGTGCGGGGACCAGGAGCTGACCCAGGTAACGGCAGTTTTACCCCACGAGTACCCCAAACAGCTTCTTCTCGGTAGATAGGTAGGTACTCACTCTGCGTGCTTGGGATCGCGGTTCCCCTCCCTCAATAATTAGAAGCAGTCCAATGCTTCATGACTCAGCTGTTTTGACACCGGTCGTCGCTGTAATTATTTCAACAAAGAAATGCAACCCAAGCGAGCATCATGGAGGCACAGCTCTTAACCACAATGAAGGCGTAGCTCCTCAACGCTTACAATAAGCCCTACGCCTTCCGCATCCTTCCCCTGCCAACCGTCGATCCATCGTCTCGGCATGGCGTCCTCATCAAAGTCGAGGCAGCCTCCTACTGCCACGCTGACGCAGTGATCGCGGCCGGCCTGCTGCTGCCCTTCCCTCTTTCGTTTCCCCACGGTGGCTGCTACGAATTCGCCGGCACTGTCGTGTCGGCCGGCGTTGGGAGCAGTTTTCGTCCGGGAGACCGTGTCGGCGTACCCGGGCGCGCCTTGGATCCCCGCGGGAAATGTTTCGAGTGCATGGCCGGCCGGACGGTGGACGATCCCGACGAACCAGGCTACTCGGTGAACTGCCCGCACGCTGGGAACAATGGGCGGGTTCGCCGAGTATGCCGTTGTGGATGACCGCCAGGTCGCGCCGCTTCCGGAGGGGATGAGCGCCGTGGATGCGGCCGTGCTGATGTGCGCTGGCGTCACCATCTACGCTGCGCTCAAACGGTGCCGTCTTAGGTCTGGTCAGAGAGTGGGGATTCTGGGGTGCGGTGGCGGGTTGGGGCACGTGGGGCTCCAGTTGGCGGCTGCAATGGGGTTGAGAACTTGAGGGTTCTAGGCGTTGACAATGCGGACAGGTCCCTCCGACTAGCTAGGGACATTACCTCCGAGAAGGCACCCGGAGCCAATGTCGTAGATGCAAGGCTTGAAGAGGCAGCTGAAGTCGTGGCTCGCATTGGGCAGCAGGACGGCAAGCAAGAGAAAGGGGACATGGGGCTGGATGCCGTGATTGCCCTGCCGGAGAGTCAGCCAGCCTTCGACTACGGTATGGCATTGCTGAGGAACCACGGCAGGTGTCTGGTGGTGTCATTCCCGGAGAAGGGGTTCCACGTCGCCGCGCGGGACCTTGTATTCCGCGACATCTCAGTCGTTGGCAATCTGGTGGGCAGCAACAAGACGCTGAGGGAGATGTTGTAGTTGGCGTCCGAACGGGGAGTGAAGGCATGTATCAAAACATTTCCACTGTCGGGCTTGAACGAGCTCGTCGACGAGTATCACAAAGGTGAAGGCGGCAAACTGGCCATTGACCTGACACTACCAGACAGGGCATCGACAAGGGGGTAAAAGCTTATTAAACGACGAAAAGAAAGTGGCAAAAGAAAGAGGAATTCCTCAGTCAGCACGTTGCTTGAAGCATGTTTGCGTACAACTCCAGCGATGACCTGATCACGTCCACGATCGCCCATGTCCGCGAGCCCCTGAAAATCGTTGCCCAGACTTTCAACATCCCGATGTTGAGATGTTTCCCTGTCTTCACGAGATCCAGAGCCAGTTCATCAGGTACAGCAAACTCCGTCTCGTTCAACATTGTCTTCACGAGACCCATAATTCTCCTCTCGTCGCCGTTGAGCGCGTGATCGGTGCCCGACCATGCCGATCGCGAGACAGCCTCGAACCATTTGCTGAGCAGCATCGCACACTCGAGAGAGGAGAGCGAGTGCTGGATTGACCTGACAAACGTCTGTGTCTTGGCCACTAACTGGATCCCAATTTTGATGGGAATGCTGATGACATGGGCCGAGTGAAGAAGGGTTGGCGTAAGGTCGGGGGAGCGTCTCACCATCGGCATCTCGCGGAGCGCTTGAGCAATTTGTAGGGGGTCTCTGGTGCCAAGTGCCCTGCATGGCCCCATGTCGATATTGATGCGCACGTAGGCCAGGCGGAGAAGAGCCACCGAGTTGAATGCCACGGGACCGTGAGCGCCACTGGGGCCCAGAGAGGACTGGCGGCTGCGTTCCCAGCCCAGTTGCCAGTTCCGTAAGGCATTCTTGAGCAGAGCAGTGTCTTTCTCTGACAGGCTCACTTCGCCCAGGCTGGCACGGCATCCTGCGGTTTGTGGGGCAGGAAAAATATGCAGGATGATAGCGTGAATGAGGATGTAGTTTGCCAGGGACGAGTGCCTGGAAGTCGTGTCTCCTACGCGGGGCGTAAGAAGAGCCGTTGCGCGGACGTTTGGAACTCAAGAGGGAGTTCGGTCTCTCGGACTGCTCCTCTCCAGCTCGACGCTGTGTCAGCCTTGAATTCGGCGGCGCTGCAAGGAAGCCTCATCTGAAGTTCAGTGCTGAGAATGAGCGGCGGAATGTTGTAGACTATGCAGTGGAGGTTGAAGAAGCAAAAGACAATGTACTTAGTCCGCAGAACGGACTCGTACCGCATCAACGCCTGCCAGTCGTCTGAGTCGTGGCTCTGTGGTGTTCCCATGCAAAGTCCGTCCTCGCGAACAATGCTCGCCAAGATGCTTTGGATGGCGAGTGCTTCCCTCAAGAGCTCGCCATGTTTTCCCCATGTCGCCATAGCCATCAAGATCAGCAGAACCTGGGCCGTCTGCATCAAGGGATGGTGAAGCTCCGATGGAACGGAACCCTCTTGGCCGGAAGGAATCCTAAGGGGCCCGTTGACAGTAAAATGGCTGGTGGGAGTAGTTCCGGTCGGAAATGCTGAGCTGGCTGCCATGCTGGCATGGGCATCTCTTCTTCGGATGCGCTCGTTGGCGATGGCCCTCGCAGCATGAAACAGCGCCACCCCCTTTTCAGATTCGAAACAATATTGAGAGCCAACCGCAGCCATGGCAAGCAGCAACTCGACCGAGCTGGTGCAAACTGTCATCGATGGTATGTGCAGGAAAAGAAGATGCTCGTGGAACCCCTCAACATATCCGCGGATATATCATGATAGAGAGAGCCTGCTCGGGAGTCTGAGGTCTGGGACAAGAGCGGCAAAATCCGCTAGCTCTCGCAGCATGAATCCTCTGTCTTGAATCGAGATGTCGACTATGCTCGGGTGTGAGGCGCGAGAGTCACGATCTGTTGGGAAGTTGCTCTCGGGGGCGAGGTTGTCCGCATGTGGCGAAGGCAGTCGTGAACAAAACCGAGACAAGGATTCCGATGCACCGAGTGAGCTAGGGTGCCTATAACCGATGACTGTCTGAGGGGCAAAGGGATCAACGGCTTCATGTTCCGTATCCATGAATGGGCTCAAGGTGAATGTTAGGTATGGGTGTCCGGGACTGCTAGGAGACGGAAGGCGATAAGAGTCCAGAGCTCCTGGTGCGAGGAACCTTGTGAATCCGTCCAGCGGCTCGTCTGTGTCCGCGTCATGGCGAGGAGTGGATTGGCAGCCGGGGCTGGGTTGTCAAGCTATATACCGCGTCCATAGGGCTTCTTGCACCCTCCCGAGCTGACCGGTCGGGCGACGGTTGATGGGGGACGACGGACCCCGCGATAGAAACTGACTGCCCCCGTTCATCCTCGCCGGCATTCCAGATGCATTCAACTGAGGTTCCTGACTGCGGAAGTTCGGCTGTTTGCTGAGACATGGATTGTACATCAAGCTCCCGTTCTTCCTGGGACCTTTCCTGGGATCTCCCGTGAGAGAGTCTCTCGTGCCGAATCAACAAGTCTCTAGAGATACGGAGCAGGAGGTCAGTGACACATCATGTAGACACCGCCGAAACCTGGGCTAATGAAGAACAAGGAGAGAGAGGTAATCCACGACAGTACCTTCGGGTAAAACGGGACTCACACCGCTTGCATGGGAACGGCCGCTCCCGTGTGTCTGTGTTGAGGAGAGTATCACCCGATAAGCCGAGCTCAGGGGGGGTGGGGGTGGAGGGGTAGGTAACCTACGAGTTCTCTCATGATGTTGCAGGTGTTCCAGTCGGGCGAACCGTCTCTGGCAGCGAGTGAACAGGAAGGGCTTTGGCTTTACGACAATGTTGTCGAGAGTGTTGCTGGCAGGATCTGACGAGTGTTGACAGGTGTGAGTGCTGAGAAGAGGAGTAAGTCGTCGGTCAACTTCTGGCGCGGGGTTGTGTGGTGAATCGGAAAACGCACCTATTACGGATATAACAGTTGGCTACCACATTTCAGGGGCTTCTCACATTACCTGCGGAAGTCGAGTTACTGGTAATTATCCCAACCCCGTTTCCCAGTCATTTGCTCACGGCACGTAATAATCAAGAACCAGGTTTGTCCTAGGCTACCAGGTACCTCGAGCTGCCAACACCCCGTGCATCCTCCCATCGGCTCCATCCCGAGCATAATATCTGTAGCTTTGCAGGAACACCAACCCGTATGCCGTGACTCGTGATCTCTCATCCCTGACACCCTAATTCCTTCTTATGCCGCCTTGCTTCCCAGCTCCCTTGGAATATCTCGTCGGGAACCTTCTCGGCCGTCTTCATAGCATCCACTCCGGCAGGCACACCGCAGTAGGTGGTGCAATGCAGGATCGCGTCGCGGATCTCGAGCTCGGTCAGCCCGTTGTTCCTTGCCCCGCGTATGTGTGCTGCCAACTCGGGTGCTCGATTCAGCGCCATGAGCATGCCAATGTTGAGCAAGCTGCGCTGCTTCCGGTCAAGACCGGGCATCGTCCATGCGTAACCCCAGCACCATTCCGTCACGAGCTCCTGGCCGGGCTTGGAAAACTCGGTCGAGCCGTTGGCAAGTGCCCGTTCAACGTAAGCTTCTCCCACGACGTTGCGGCGAACTTGGAAACTGGCCTCGAAGAGGAGATGAAGTTAGATGTGTAAGAATTAAAGTGGAACTCGCAGGGTACTGTGTAGAAGAAGCACTTGGGGCATTCTCCAACTCGCCGCGTTGGGGTATGCTCGGCTCCCACCCCGAACTGTGGTTGGGGGAAATACCCTCCCCCCCTGACTCGCTCTTTGAACCGAGTAGGACACTCTACCTTCCCTGGGACGAGATTACCTGCAAATTTACTTAAACTTAATTCATATTTCGTGGAGTCCTAATGGCATTTCCAGTCCGGCCCCTGAATTCCTTGGCTCAATGAAATCGAATGACGTTGGCCGTACAAATTATATCAGGACATTCCAAGTCCCACTAATGTTGCCCCTCGGAAGCGACCAGCACAAGATGTGCTGAAGTCAGCTCCTCGATGATTGAAGATGCCACATGAGCCATGTACAAACCCAGAAGAGTTGCGATTTCCAACACCTCGAGTATCTGCTGCGGCGTAGCTCCGTACCCCAACGCGTTTTTCATGTACAACTTTAGTCCCGGGACATACAAATGAGGCATCAAAGGCGCAATAAACCAGCTCTTTCATCTGCCGAGAGTTAACAAAGGCCCATTTGTTGTTGATCAACGATCACGGGGACCAAGAAAGTAATAATACCTTTGGTTCCAGTGCCCCCTGCTTGCCATCAATGACCCTGGTCCACGGCACGCTGGAAAACTCGAGGTAAGCGGTAATTAAAGAACTCAGGCTCAGGATCAAGTCGCAAAAAGTCCTCCCAGAATCCATGCCAGTAGCCCCTTTTCTCGGCGAACTCCCTCTTTAACTCCTCCTGTCTCTCATCAAAGGGGCCTGTGGCGTCCTCGTCATGAGGTTTTCCCTCCTCCTTAAGCACCTCGACCAGAAGGGTACACCGATATTGCAAGCATGAATTCTCAGGGTGCTCGACAACTCGAGAACCTCGAGAACCTCATACACACTGGTCCCTTCTTTCAACGCAGCCGAGACGTGGGTGCGTATGCCGGGGGCGTAGAGGTGGGTGGCTGCGCTGTCGACAGCGAGGGCAACCAACGCCTGCTCCTTGAGCGAGAGATGAGCTTTCCGGCGCGGCACAGTAGCTAACGACAGACTGGCGCAAAAGAACTGGGGATTGAGCGAGAGGAGTGAGGCCCAGCCGGAGTGTAAGGCCTCGCGGCCAAGCTGGGAGTCGAACTGCTGCCGGAGATCGGACTTCTCTTCCATTGACGCCATCATCGATGATGTGTCCCGCACGATAGGAGTAGAGAATCTTGTACTACGCCGTGGGTTGGATCAGGGGTAAGAGCCACTAAGTAAGTATTATTTCTGGAATTGATCCAACACACGGCTATGGGGTCCTTTCTCCATCTCGAAGTCGTTGCCGCCCTCGAAGCGCAGTCAAGATGCCGTTGCGTAACTTGCCGCCCATAACCGATGTATCACCTACTTGGTTGGCTATCCATTTTCTACGTCTTCCCGTCCTCTCGCAAAAAAACCTATTGCGGTCAACGGCACTACTCACAGATGAATTTCATGCCTCTTTCCCGTATGGTGTGGTGCACTCGGGCTTCACTCCCGACTCCGAAACGCGGGGGAACACCTGCAGGATGTGCAATGGTGAGTGGATAGGGGCGACGTGGCGCGAGGGGAAAATAAAACGCCATCTGTTGGGGAAACAAAGTAAGATGAGGGAAACGGGTCGGGGTCGGCAGTTACGGCTCCGCGCACGCCATGGTGCTGCTTAGGTATCATGGCAGATCACCATCCAGGCTTCGAGCAGGCCCTGGTAGAACCACAAGGACAGGCGACTCCGAGACCCCAACAAATATGTAAAATCAAGACACACGGGCAGAGCTGGGGTGACCAGGACCTGATACAAGTGCCTGCAAGAACAAATTTCGACCAAGACCAATTGTATCCCCTCGACCTCATGCTGCTGCCAAAAACCGGCCTTGGTTTCTGGAATCACCTTCCCACTCAACGTCGTGGGCGAAAATCACCTTGATTCCTTTGGCCTCTAGATTTCGGATGCGCTGAATGGCCTTCTCGGCCTCCTCGAGATCTGCGTGAATGCAGCAGTTGTGTCCCTCGACGCCCAGTAACCCGCCAATCTATCTCCCTCTCACCTCGCATGATACGCCGGTCATGACAAGCATCCCCGGCGAGGTAGACCCATTGATCATGGCTGACACGGACGAGGAGGTTGATGTGGCCGGGAAGGTGGCCGGGAGCGTCGACAATGTAGATGCTGTCGTCCCCAAACAGGTCAAGGGTTGCTGGCAGACTGTCGAAGGGTTTCCATGGCTGAGAAAGACCGCCTGGCTTGGTAGAAAGTCGCGAAAGCATTGAATCAACCGCTCTGTCGGCGGCTGTGTTGGTCTTGGGGTCCGAAAGCTGAACCGTTCGCATGGGATCGAGCAGGTCTGCCTCAAAAAATGAATGGCTCCCCCACGATGAGCCGATGCCGCGTAGTATATCCAAGGAGCCGTGGCCGACAATGAAGACACTGCTGGGGAAATCTCCAGGCTCGCCGACATGGTCCCAGTGGACCTGGGATAATAATCAATGCCGCTTTACTGAGTGCCCTCAGTGTATCACGTACGTGTGAGTAAATGACGAGATCTATTAATATCCTGAGGCGACAGCCCACCCACGGCAAGACTCTTTACCACGTCCGGCTCCGAACTCAGGGGCTGACGAGTGTCGAGATGACAGCGAATGGGTTCCGAGTATCTACTGGTATCTTGTCGTACGCCCAGGTCAAAAACGATGCGAGTTGTGATGCCCATCGTGCGGGAGCTGTGCTATATCAAAAAGCAGAGAGACGGCACAGTCGTGCGTGCTCCGGCGGCGGCAGGTTTGACAAACTGCTCCTCTGGTAGGGTGAAGTGGCCAGCCAAAGGTATGCAGCTGGACCGCCGTAGGCCATATTGTATGAGATGCTGTGTCCCGCGCGAAGGGTTTTAGAGTCCATGACTGCAATCGCGGGCAAGGCCGGTGAGGGCCATGAACGAGGCCGGCAAGGACTGGCAGAAAGAGCCCTGAGCCCCTGGTTAGCAGCCGAGACCCTGGTCGATTTAGACCAGCTTGCCTGCCTTGGAGGCCACCTTGTTTTACTATGTACCCGGTCGGGGTCAACAATCGGGTCCATGACTGGAGATCTGAAGCAGCCGGAGCATTTGGGGTAACGATGGAGGGGACAGTGACCAACCTTCTTTCCCCGCATGGTCCTACATGGCTATCGACGGGGTTTCACTGCTATGTAAACCACGCGAGGAGTGTGCTCTGCATAGAAATTACCGTTCCAGTCCACCGATACCGAGCCTTGAGGGTTTATCGACCAAAACTACCTAGGTATCCATGATGGCATCAAAACCAGCACACAGCGAGGGACTCCCCAACTTGATCGGGTTTATCGGCCTCGGGGACATGGGTTTGCCCATGGCTACCAACCTTGCCAACGCCCTACCCCGGGTATCAAAAGTTTACGTTCACGACGCCGTGGCAGCGCCAGTGGACGGTTTTTGCACCAGGTTCCCTGACATGGCTGTCAAGTGCACTAATTAGTGCAAAAGAAGTGGCGTACAAATCCGTGAGTTTTGCGATAGGGAGGCGGGGCGGGGCCACGGACCCGAAACGAAAGATCTTCCAGGACGTCATATTCACCATGCTGCCAGAAGGGGCCTATGTCAGGTCGGTGTACCTTGACGCGACCAGAGGAGTTGTTGCCAGTCTCGCTCCATCCACCTCCAAGCTGGTGATCGGCTCGTCTACCATCGATATGGCCACCAGTCTCCTGGTTAAAGAGCAACTCCTGGGAGTTTCGCCCACAACCTCCTTCTACGATGCCCCCGTAAGCGGTAGAGTGCTGGGCGCGGTAAACGCTTTCTTCCTCGGCTGTTCGCTGTCGGATCCCGCCATCCCCAGGCTGACAGCTCTCCTCCGGACCATGGGCGGGAAGGTGATCCCGGTGCCAGGCGTGTGCGCACAAGCGCCGTGATCCAACGGCTATCAAGGCGAATTTAGCATCCAGCTCATGAGAAAGGTGTTGGTTTGGCCTTGGATATGCCGAGGCGGTTGGGGGCCAGAAATGTCTTGGGCGCGAGCGCACTGGGAATGTATTCCGCGGCAAGCGAGGCAATTGACTGCCGAGATTTGGATTCAAGGGTCGTGTATCGCTGTCTTGGGGGCAGCGAGGATTGGGAAGACAAATGAATGGTAACAGAAAGCGTGGAGGAGTCACTTCAATTCAAGCTGTATGTCCACCCGCCTTGAGGACCATGGCGTGCGGGGCTGCCCGTCGAGGCGGGATCCCGTCCCGTTGCAACACCTACACAGTACGAAAATCCTGCCACCCCGGTGAGGATCAGCATGGCGTGCCACCTGTGCATGGCTGTGCAGACAGGGATTGATACTCTGTCTTGTCTCTGGCTGGGGGCTGCCGCCGATCTTGCCCGGGTTACCACTCTCTCGGTACTACACTGAGGACGATCACTCCGTTTCCTCTCAGACGCCCCAGGACGAGGGTGTCGTGTGATGAATACAAAAAAGGTGGTATCGAACAATAATGTATACATGGAACCCCTTAAACTCCAGGCCTGTTTTCAGCCTGCCACCAGCCAGTTCCTCTTCCTGTCTGCCCCCTCACACCACGCCTCTTTGGCCACGACGACCATGGTGACTCCGACCTCGAAACGGGATTGGATCAGCGCTGTGATCCTCCCAATCAATGAGGTACCGCCACCCTTCCAGGTGATAGCATGCCCCGTCCGCAGACCCTACACCTCGCCTCGCAGTTCTTTGCATCGTGGGTGCGCGCATGTCCCGCAGAACAGCGTGCTGTTACCACAGGCGATAACGCGATCGCAGGCACATGTCGTTGACTGCGAGATGAGTGTTGTTGAGCATGCGTAGCTGATCTTGGTGCCGCACATGTTGTAGGTGGCGAGGTTCGTATGCGAGATTGGAAGTGTCCACAGGTCTGATCAGGTTGTGAATGGGAGGCTGACCTGCCGAGTTAACACCTGTTTGGAGGGGATGACGAAGCGCAAGCATCAGCATACCTAGGTGGAAACCATCAGCAAATCCTGAGTAAATGAGCAAAAGATTTGGCTTCTAGTTGATGCCAGGGCAATCTGTGTCTCCCGTGATGTCTGGACGATGAAATAATGGTGACGGCGTCCACGCTGCCATGATTCGCCTACGTCGGGGGGATAGAACGCTTCAAGTTTGCCTGGCCTGCCTGAGTCCAGATAACGTGACACGGGAGTGGACGACCTTGATCCCTGATGTCAACCAGGTGCTCGGTATCTCGGGCTGTTTCATGAGGAGCAGGGGAGGCGGTCGGCTAGGCCCAAACATAACTTTATATTGGCCGTCAGGGGTTTCATGCATGTCTGAGTTGATGAAAGTCTTGTTCGGAGCATGTGCTGACCCGAACATTCCGTCCTGCTCTCCTGTCTTAATGTCAAGCCACGTCCCAAGCTCCCATTCCCTTCATTCCACTCGACCTCCTGAGGGCAGGGATTCGAGGTTTCTTCGGAGTACATAGTATGACCCCCTCGTGGATGCCGGCCAGCATCTTCGCCTGAAATCGAAGGGATGATGATGGCATCCACGCCCCTGGATTTTTGTGCCTTCTCGGCCGCTCATTGGCAGCGCCTCGTGCCAAGCTACCGAAACGAGATAATTGCTGTGCGTCATCGTGCTAGGAACAGCCCAGACCGGGGTTCCAGACTCGTTTTGTGCAAATTTGAGGATCGGCCGGAGCTCGCTGGTCGGTCCACTGGACCCTGGTTATTTTTTTTTCACCAGCTCCAACGAAGCTGTTGGCTCAGGGGAGGCAGCCGGCAGAGCATGAACCTTGAGCGGGCCATCTGCCACATGCTCGTTCGTGCCATCATAAGTTTCAACTGCAAACGGCCCGGAGGGCTGGATGATCTGCTGAGTCCAGCAGCAAAAATTCTCCGGCCCGGAATGCCTCATCACCTAAACACGGCTGAGTTGGCCGGCGACTGTTTGGGCTGAAACAGCTGGTGAGGCCACCAAGTGGTTTGCCTCAACCTCCAAATTGGGGTTACCCAAGAACGCGAGAGCCTTCGGATTCAAGGTGAATCGCTTTATTTGATGGCAGCATCTTGTACTTGCTGATGGTACGAATCTTTCCCGTCCCATCACAAGGGGAAGAGAACCGGATCTCTAACACTGGGGTGCTGGCTGGTATGTCCCTGGTCAGATTTGAGCCCCCAATCCCTGAGACCCCTCGGAGTACTACACCGGCGGAATTCCCTAACTCCCCAACCCGAAACACACCCGGCCAACGGCCACATTTGAGACCGAGGGATGAAAAGAGCAGACGTGCTCTTTCCATGTGTTTTTTTTTTTTTAACTCGGATGAAGCTCGAGTCTCTCGAAGGGCAACAGTAGTCGGGAGTCCCAAACTATAGAGCAGATTTCAAATTGGGGTGCCGCATGGATGAGTGGATCGCCATCACCGTCAGGAGCTCCGTTGAACACACAGTCGATGTCTTGCTTGGTGAATGACTAGGTAGTAGGTGGCTTCTCCGTGCCCGCAGACGGCCGTGCGAAGGAGGAGACAGGAGCAATGCGCGGTGGGGGAAAACATAACGTGTCAGAAAGAATACGAACCGGCGCTTCAATGCAGTTGTAATTACCTAACTAACGTAACTAACTAACTACTTTTTTGAGAGATTTGCGTTGCCCTCGTCTTGTCCACTCCTCCTCCCCACGCTGGAGACCACCTGTACAGAGAGGTAGATGATGGCAGAGTCCTGTATTCCTTGCTCCCGTCTATGCTGCGGCCAGCTGCCGAGAAGCGACTCCTGAACTCGGCCGGCAGGTGTAGGAAAGCATAACAGTCCGAGCCAGCTCGCAATATCACACCCACCGGTGTCTGCAACAAGGCGGCCACGCCATGGGACAGCCCAATCGGGTAGCCAATTAGCTGGTAGGAAAGGCATGCAATAATACGCCAGGCCTACATATCCCGTTTCCAATACATATGCGTGGACCCGTTTTCGTCAGCACCCGTCCCAACAGCGATGTCCGGATCACAAGGTAAGCTGACGTTGAGCGCGGGATGCCGCGTTGCTCTCGTGGGTCGACCAATAATTACGCGCTGGCGGCAACACGGGAATGTTCAGGTCAAGATGATGCAACCCCGTGCCGTGCCGGGCGACCAAGTGATGGTCCCCCGGACCGGCTGAGACGCGACTGCTAGCAGCGCCTCTTGATGCCGCTAACCAGACATAAAGGATGTGGCAAGTCGAGGTCTCCGTCATTCCTCGTTCCCGCTCCCTATGTTTAACCATCTCATCTGGCAAAAACAATTTCCAGCATGAAGCTGACCACGATCGCCTCCTCATTCTGCACTCTGCTGCTGTGCCTTGGGGTTTCGGCAGGCGACAAGCCCGGCAAGTCCCCCAAGGCGCCGGGCCTCACGTACCTATACACGGTCAACATCACGGGCGGGGAGTTCTACAATGTCGGGGCCGGCCCGCGAGGAACCCGCCTCGTCGTCCCAATTCTGAAGGGCAACTTTGCTGGGCCCAAACTCAGTGGTGCGTCCTCCTTGATCGAGAGAGAGGATGATGGCGGTCTTTCTGAAGTCTGACATACGTATCATTAATCATTAGGGGTGGTAATGCCGATGGGGGGTGATTGGGCATTGACCGACGGCAACAATGCCAATGGCTCCCTCACTGTCGACGTCCGACAGACGTTCAAGACGGACGATGGCGCATTCATTCAGGTGTTTGAAACGGGCCAGCTGCAGCCAGACGGGAACGCCTTTGTTCGCCTGGGGTACGAAACTGGAAGTGAAAAATATTACTGGCTCAACTCTTGGGATCATCCGCTCGGTCGGGACGAGCGACATCAGCATCGATACCTGGCAGGTGAGTAACTCGGTGTGGTCGAACGGCTGGTCTCTCCTGGTTGTGTAGTACAACTGTTCTGACAGCGTCTCGCAGATGACGGCACCATAGACAGGAATTGGAGCCGGAAGGGATGGTATCTCTGTCCTAGGCTAAGAGACGTCACCGTGCGTGCCACAGCCAGGAAGGACTTGGGGGCCGCGGCATCAAACCATGGACAAGCCTCATCTCTCTCAATGATTATTGTTAACTTTCACTGTTTGCCCTCAAGCACCGCAGGTGTGAGCTCCGGAAGGGGGTAATCCGCGATCTGTCGCCGGCAACCACGCGCGCATTGATAACGATGAGGCACGTCCTCGAAGACATAGCAGTCGATACCCATCCTTCGCCAGGCCGCAGCTCACCATCCACCTTACTTACCACTGCAGTATCAAGACCGCATAGCATCGCCCTGCTTCGGACCGAGGTCGGGGTTGGTCGCGTGAAAGTCACTTCTCGAGCCGTGTCGGCGGCTCTCGGAATGTCTCGTCTGTCCCAGATTGGCCAGAGGGGCCTGGTCCGTCGTCCTCCCGGCTTGCGCCGGAACGTCACCCGAGCCAAGACCCGATCCCGAAGGGTTGGAGACGATCAACGCCACCAGAGGGCTCGCTTCGCAAAGGGGGGGCTGCCCCACCACTGGCGGCAGCTTCGTCCTTGCGAGTCCTGGGAGTTGAGTAAACTCTCTTCGTAGGGGCTTTGCCTGTCCCGCCCGGGCGGCAGGGGCTGGCTGCAGATCATCGATGGAAAGCAAGCAGCGGATGGAAAGCAGGTACGGGGTAAGAGAGAAACCGAATGGCAAGAGCTCGGCCAGAGGAGAAACATGTAAGGCAGGCTCGTAATTTCTGTGACAGGCGATTGCCAAGCAGAACATCGGCCAGCCCCCGGCCAATGGCAGCGCGTGGCCCTGCCCCCCCGCCAGTCCGTCATACACAGCGCTGAGACCGCCGCGACCACCACGCCCCGCCACGCCACTGCCCACTTTTGTGCCCCATGTCGCGGGGGCGCGAGCCAGCGCACTCGTCCATTTCTGTTGAGCTTCAGACTCCCCGACCCCGCACCCTCGCCCGCGCATCCCACCTCGAGCTGTTCCCTCCGCCGAGATCAGAGCTGCGTCATACAAATCCCTCACCGGTTGCGGCAGATCGTTTGTGCGAGACTAAAGTAGTGTTTTTTTTCTCCTCTCCGTGTGTTTTTTGTTGGATCACTCCGTCCTAACAGCTTCCCCAAGTCCACCGTGTTCGTGACATCCGACTGCTGAATTACCCCGCCATCCCGCCAGCTCGCCCAATCCTCCAATTCCCCAATCACCACCATCACCACGTCCAAAATGGGTCTGCTCAAGGTACGTAAAAGGGTCAATCTTCAGCTCGGGCCGTCCCAGGGCCCAGCCGCGCAACTTTCCCAGGTCTGACCGCGACCCTGCATCCAGGAACTCAACCTGCCCGTCGGCGTCATCTACGGTACGCGCGCCTTCCCGCCGCCGAGATCGGAGGACTCGAGATTGACCGCAGAACAGGCGACGATGTGCTGAAGTTGTTCACGTACGCCCGTGAGAAGGGTTTCGCCATCCCGGCCGCCAACGTCACCTCCAGCAGCACCGTTGTTGCTGCCCTCGAGGCCGCCCGCGATGCCAAGGCCCCCATCATGTACGACCGCGCTGCCGTCCGTCCCTCCCCAGAGCATATCATTGACACATGCTATCTGCGCGTAGCCTGCAAACAAGCCAGGGTGGTGCTGCCTACTTCGCCGGCAAGGGCATCAAGAACAGCAGCGAGAAGCAGGAGGCGTCTGTTGGCGGTGCCATTGCTGCCGCCCACTACATCCGCTCGGTTGCTCCCCTTTACGGAGTCCCCGTCGTCCGTGAGTGCAACGCAACCAACCAACCCCAGCAGTCCTCCATTGTCCGTCTCTGACGCGCCGCCCTAGTTCACACCGACCACTGCGCCAAGAAGCTCCTCCCTTGGCTCGACGGCATGCTCGACGAGGACGAGAAGTTCTTCAAGCAGAACGGCATCCCCCTCTTCTCCTCGCACATGATTGACTTGGTAAGCCCTCCACCGCCCACCATCCCCTACCACCGCCCCTCCTGGGTGGGTAGAACAGGACTTCCGCGCTAACCTCACCAGTCCGGTATGTTTTTACAAGCTGTTGCGCACCATGCCCCGGCCGATACCCTCACGTTGACCACGCAACCTCCGTTGGAACCACGCTCACATGAGAATACCAGAGGAGGCCGTCGATGAGAACATCGAGACTTGCGTCGCGTACCTCAAGCGTATGGCTCCCATGAAGCAGTGGCTGGAGATGGAGATCGGTATTACCGTACGAGACCCTTGCCTCGCTGGTCGCATTGTGGAAGATTTATGACGCTAATAACTGCAACAGGGTGGCGAGGAGGATGGTGTCGACAACACTGGCGTAAGCTCTGGCACACAAAACGGTCTGGTAGTTACATGCTAACCGCCGCCACCTCCAGGTCGACAACGCGGCCCTCTATACCCAGTACGTGCCATGGGATGCATTGTCAGAGGCGAAAGATGTATTGACATGAGAACCAGGCCCGAGGACATCTGGCAGATGTGCGTTACTTCCGCCTGCCCGGTTTAACAGCCTGCTAATTCCCTTGCAGCGAGCAAGCTTTCCGCCCCATCTCTAACTACTTCTCCATCGCTGCCGGTTTCGGGTAACACAAATCCCCACCCTTGCTTCTGAGGCCCTTATCCTGACAATTCCCGCAGTAACGTTCACGGTGTCTACGCCCCCGGCAACGTCCGCCTGCACCCCGAGCTCCTCGGCAAGCACCAGGCCTACGTTTCTGAGAAGCTGGGCGGCACCAACAAGAAGCCTGGTACGCGAATGACCCATCGCAGCACCAAGCATGTTGACTTACAGTGCTAGTCTTCTTTGTGTTCCACGGTGGCTCCGGCTCAAGCAAGCAGGAGTACCTTGATGCCATCAGCGTAAGGCGTTCCAGGACCTGACGGCACCTTTCGGGAGACTGACACCGCATAGCACGGCGTGATCAAGGTCAATGTCGACACGGACCTGCAATGGTCGTACCTGACCGGAATCCGGTATGACTCGCCGTCAGGGAGTAGCTTAGCTAGACATCCTTGCGCTAACATGATGATAGCGACTATGTCACCAAGAACATCGACTACCTCAAGACCCAGGTCGGCAACCCGGAGGGCGCCAGCAAGCCCAACAAGAAGAAGTACGACCCGAGAGTATGTTTTCCCCTCTGCCGGCATGTTTCCCACACCGAGACTAATGGATATAGGTCTGGGTTCGTGAGGGTGAGAAGACCATGTCGACCCGGGTGACGGAATGCCTCAACGACTTCAACGCTTCTGGCACTTTGTAAATTCCATATCCGTACAGTGAAATACGGCCGCAGCAGATGGTGTGGATGTTGAGCCGTGGTCGGGACTCGGCCCTAGTGGAATTCCGAGGGTCACTAATATCAGAGGACCGGTGGCCGTGGAGAGGTATCTAGGTTTCCTGAGCTTAGATATTCAGGAGCAGGCAAAAATTGCAAGATTTTGCCCCCTCACAACAGCGCGGCTCCCCTTGAGTATCCTAGCCAACAATCGAATCTTACAAGGGAGACGAATGCCCGCGTCGTGGGTATGAGCTAATCACTCATCCATCCTATCAAACTCTGACCAATGCCGCGGACAGTTATGGGCTCAACAAGACAACAAAGGTGCTACTTGGTTCAGTGGTCACCGCTTGTCTCGAAGACGGTGATTGGGATTATCTAATTAGTTGTGAGGGTCGGCGGAACCGACAAGTCGCCTCAAATACGCTCCATCCATGCCAGGCACCAACCAACCAGGAAGTCAATCAAGTCGCGCTCAAGCCGTCCAACTTCCCCCCCATTGCTGCTCCTTGCTAACTCCTGACTGTTTCCTTCCAGGCAACCGCAATAGCGGCCCAGTACTGTTCTGGGTGCGCGCGCATATGGCCAACGTGTGGCGTGCCCTCAAACATGGTGGTCGACACGTTCCAACCCTTCTGGCGGGCGTCGGCAGCATGTCGCTCAATATCCTCCCAGTGGATGATGTCGTCCTCTTTCGAGTAAAGGTACAGCCGCTTCGCACTTTTCTCCGACAGCTTGGGGTCGTTTACGGCGCCCGTGCTGAACTCGGCGGCGCTCGTCGCCCCAATCAGCCAGCCGAGACCGTGCAGGCAACCGAGGAACACGGCTGCGAGCCCCTGGGTCACGGCGAACGGCCAGGGGAACCACCGAGCTGCGCCGAGCGCCATAGCCCGCGACCAAGGCCCGACGTTGGGAAGAAAGTGGGTGCTTCCTGGTGTCGAGTCGCAGACCAGCATGTCCTGGGGGAAGGTTTTCCCACCAGTGCGCTTGCTGTACTCGTTCATGGTCGCCGCGCAGTTCATGCCGCCGGTGTTGGACATGACGTGAAGGAGGACCCGTTCGCTGCTCTTCTCGGCCGAGTTTGGTTTCCTGAGCGCCTCCGGGTGGACGGCTTCGATGACGGGAACCATGGTCCGCGAGCGCGCGTCGAGCGTTTGGTAGAGCGCCTTGAGGATGGGCGAGAAGATCAAGACGATCCTGGAGCCGGGGAAGAGCTGCCGATAGCCTTCGACGTACTTGGCGACATGCCGGGGGCGGGCATCGCCCCAGCTGTAGATGACGATCGTGGTGGGATGGCTGGGTTCCAGGGAGTCGGGTTCGCCGTCGTGGACGTGGACTTGGTTGCTGAGCTTCTGGAAGCCGAGCGAAACAGGCTCGGCCTCGGCCACTGCCTTAGTCATTGTGGTTGCTGCTTGGTCGACGATTCTCGGGGCCACGGCGTTCAGTGTTGTCTTGGGTTTGAGGGTCGAGTTGAGATCAGATAGCTGGGATGTTGTTCGGGGTGTGCTTCATTGGGTTGGTGAGAGGGGCGTGGGATATCTGCTGAACTTGTATGTGTGCTTGGTTGAAAAGCGAAAGCTAGGACTCGCGAGAAGATTTTGTGGACAGGCTCACACCCTGTTCTCCTATCTCTGATATCCCCCCCCTGGTAAACAGATTTGTTGAGGCTCCGCAGCCGCCCAGCTCCATCTCCGAGAGCATGTGATCGAATGTCGTGAACTTCACCTACAGTTGCCCCCTGGCTGTTCTGATTAAAATATGTTCCGGCGCCGCGCTCCTTTCATAAGTATACGGCCCCGTCTCCCGTCCGCGTCGTAGACCATCACACCAACTGAGCGAACCCGCCCTTCTACGCCAAGAGGAGTTCATCCCTCCTGGCCATGCATGGAACCCGCCATGGGACCACCATGGCACTTCCGAAGTCGCAATTTTGGTCGTATGTACAAGGCACGCCCTCCCCAGGGCAGTCACCTCACCTGGTCAGGCTCGAGGTTTGAATTTTGCGGCATTCGCCACTGGTTGGGCCTTGTGTGGGCGTCCTCGTCGCGCGAGTCAAGCTCTTCAGCCAAGCCTTTGTCCTGGGCCTTGCCCCTGTCTCGGAACAGCCGAGGTTCGGTTTCAAGTGGGCCTCGTTCAGCCCATGAAGCGATTACTCAACTGCCGGCACTAGTTTATCAGCTGGGTAACTCGTTGCACAATACACCCTCTCGGTGACGAGGTAAACAAGCGTGAGCATAGCCTGGCATCTTTTTAAGAAGATACGGGACGGAGAAACGACAGCTCGTCAACTCAATCTGCACCAACTGCGCCGTTTATTACATACAACTCTTCCGTTGTCTTCTTTTCCCGCCAGCTCCTGTAACCATGGGAAGTCAAGATACACTCGTCCCCTTTTCGGAGGCGACAAAGCTGGAGCGCCTCGACACGCACACTTACAGCGTGAACCTCGTCGACTCTTTCTGCATAGGAACCGGTAAATCAAACCTCGGAGCCACCCCCGCGTTTGAGATCTGATGCCTGACCATCATTACAGTTCCTAATGGAGGATACGTGGCATCTTGCATCCTCCAGGCGGCTTCTCTTCATCTCGCGAGCGTGGGACAGACTGACGTCTTAAACGTCCACCTTCAGTATCTGACCCGAACGGAGACGGGGCCAGCAGTGATCATCATCGAGGACATCAAGCTCGGTCGCCAGCTCTCGACTATTCATGCCACCCTCTACCAGCATGCCCTCCTACCGGCAGCGCCATGGATCACGCCCCGGTCGACACGCAAGGAGATCGCCGCGTACTTGACCATGACGGACCTGAGCAAGGAGCAGGGCGTCTCGTTGCCCACAGCTTTCAGTCTGCAGTATCCTGTGGCAGCACCCCCACGGCCAGATTTTGCTGCTCTGAGGGGAGACCGCGACCCCCACTGGGCCCGCTTCGAGTTTCCCAGTCACAGCCCCCTGGCTTACGCGCGGTGCTTGCGGAATTGCGTCTACTACGACCCGAGGGAGCAATCCACCAAGACGGTTATCGACAAGTGGGTACGGTTTGCCTCTGGGGAAAACATCACGGCCGCTGCTTTGGGCTACATGTCCGATTGCTGGCCGTATGTCGTCGAAGCCCAGAGGCCCTCACCGCGGGAAGCTGCCGCCATGAAACAACGAGGCGAGGACGTCCCCTTTGCCCCCGATGCCAGGTTCTGGTACCCCACGGTTGTGTTGAATCTCGAGGTGAAGAAGGCGCTGCCAAAGGAGGGCGTGGAGTGGTTGCAGCTGCGGGTCCAGTCGAAGCAGATAAAGAATGGCCGGCTGGATCTCGAAGTTTTGCTGTTGGACGAAAGCGGTGACCTGGTTGCGATCAGCAACCATGTTAACCTGATACTCGGGAGCGAGAGGAACACGGCTGAGAGGGCCAGGAACAACAGTGCAGCGGAGGGTCCCGTGAGTCGTATCTAGGCTAAACATCAGAACCTTCTCCTTCGCGGGATGTCTGTGTTGCAATGATACCCCGAGTGCCACAGCCTTGGGAGTCCATCGCCAGCACAATGCACCTCAAGCTTCGGTTCACTGTTCCTAACTTTGTCCCTGCGCGGCCCTCCACGGTCAATGGCTCACCTCATGACACGCGTTTTCCGTGGCACTTCGTTTTCCCTGTCCTTGGGCACGACTCCATGTCGTCCAGTTCGTGAAGTGATCGACAACAGACCGTGGTTGCCATGCCCAGTGAGCACTGTAGGTAGCATCACCGACCAACTAACATGACATCAAACAACTGTTCGTCGCGCATTGTATTCATATTTGACCGGCCTATGCAGAAAGGAAAACCAAAACCCCCAACCCATGCTGCTTCTGTCTGTCCACTCCTGGGGACGGACTAGAATTCAATCCATATGCACTCTCAAACCCTACAAATGAAAATCGAAGAGAAACCCGAAACAACCATGTGCCCACTCCATCTCGGTGCCCAACTCGGGGTCCCGAGCCCCCCTTCCGCGATCCGGGCGAAACAAGTCGTCAGTAGCCCTGGTTGTAGCGGCGGGAGTACTGCATGGCGCCGCCGCGGCTACCGACCGAGCTGATGCTCTCGCTGGGGGCGATGCTGCAGGCGTCGTCCATGCGCATCTGGCCAACAACCTCCCAGTCGTCCGAATCGGCGCTGCTGCGCCTGCCCACGACGGTGCTCTGGGGCAGGGGAACGTTGCAAGCCGACATGTAGGAGCTGCCGGGGCCGCTGCGGGTGAAGGAGGCGGCGTCGCGAGGCGGGCTGGGGCGGTAGGTGGAGGCGGCCTGGCCCCGGGCCTGCCCGCTATAGCCAGAGTCGGCTGAAGAGCGAGCATAGCCGGAGACGCGGCTCGAGGGAGGGGCGCGGACGCCCATTCCGACGACGGTCGAGCCGCCGCCGGCCGATGCCGCGGGCACCCACTTGCAGAAGCCCGACTCCACCAACATCATGACGCCGGCGGGCAGGGTCATGTGGCCGGAACCCTGGGCGAGGAGGAGCACATCCTCCTCGGTGCCCGTCCGTTCGCCGTGGAGGAAAACGATGCTGCGGCAGCCCCTGAAGTCGACCTCGCGCTCGTAGTTCTCGGCGGGATACTCTTGATAGTCGATCCTGTCGCGGGGGCCGAAGACAGCGTTGGTCTTGTCGGTCCAGCGCCTTCTCTGGTTGCAGCGTGTTAGTTTGTCTCGGGTTCTTGCTGTTGATGGGTTTGTCGGGCTGGGGGGTGGGCTGGTGTGTTCCTTACAAGTTCCTGAGCGTCCATGTTGGTGGTTGGTGACTCGGTGTCTGGGTGGAGCTCGTTGGTCGAGTGTTGACTGTTGTTTCTTGCGGTCTTGTCGATGTGAGGAGTCAACAAAGCGAGATGCCGACATGGAGGAGACTCGGGCTATTTGAGTGCAGCCGTCTCGAGACGACTCGATGTACTCATGCCCAAGACCGCCTCACTTCATCAACAAGGGCACCCACCGCCCCCTGGCGGTCACCCAATCCAGCGCTACAGAAAACACGACGGGCCCAATCAAGCCGAAGCCACGCCCTGGGTATTAGTTTGGAGCCTAACAACAATGCCCAAGGCGGGTCCCGGCCACCTCAGAAGACCCAGACCCGCGGCCACTTGGCAGGGGCAGCGGGGCCCATCTGGTGAGGGCGTGACGTGGCTGGCTTCACCGACAATTCTACTGGCGCCCAGACGACGGACACCTTCGTGCCGGGGCGGCACATGCGACGACCTTCGATTGGGCAAATCGCACCAACTGCGGTGTCTGGCCGTCGTGGCAGCGAGATGCCGCCAGGGGCAGCGAAAGCAAACAACAACCCACAGTTTACCTGTGGGCGCTGAGGGTGACGAGAAAATTGACAGCGCATTGGGCGCAGAGCGGATCCAAGTTTGGGCTGTCCCCAGTTGGGCTCGGCTAGGCTCTTCGGGATTGCCTCAATCACTGCATTCGAGTCATCCCGGTGGTCCAGATGCGTGAACCTGCAGCGAGGGACCGGAGTTCAATTCCTGCCGCCTGTCGAGGTTTGAGATCTGGGAACTTGTGCCCTGGAGGTGAAACACTGCGATAATTAGTAACTACCTACTACCTACTGGGCTCAGGGCAGGATGAGAGGAGATCATCACCTTCACGGCTTGGGAGGATCAGTTGGTCGATCGTCCTGCAGAGTCGATGGTAATAACGGGAGTCAAGTCATGTGCTGAGATTCAGAGTTCCCGCGCAGCCCCGAAGATTGTTGGGGATTGGACCTTCCCGCCTGCTGGAAGGACGCAATTTTGAATTTTGCTGCCTTTTTGGCATCCCACCCAATGCTCCTGAGGGACGGGAAGTCAGGTACGTTGGCCGAGACAGAATGTACAGGCTGAGTAGCATCTACGGATGAAATCTCGGGGGGATGAGTTCCCGGGACTGTGTTCATTGGCCCCTTTCGTACAATGCCCGTGACCTTGCACCGTGGCGGATATGAGGGCATGGGTAACTAGGTAGTTTTTGCAGAGCAAGGGGAACCTTTTGTCCCGTGCCATAACGAGCAGGGGAATAAGGCTCGATCTCAACTAGCCATGTTTACCAGTTCCGAAGTCCAATGCGTCCCACGAAGAGAGACGGGGGCGGACATCCCAAGCATTGGTGCGCACCGCCTATACAATTTCATGGTTCCTTTTAACAACTGCCCGCGCCTCGGGAAAACGGCCGGTCCGAGACCTGCAGTCACTAATATATACCTAGCCATTTGCACACAAGCTGCATCACATGTTGCCTAAATCATGAGAGAACTGGCACACTACTTGTAAAAACACCGACCCGGGGTTCGAGGCAGTGTTGGGGACATCGTGAAATCTTCGTCGGGGGGTGAACTGGGAGGACGAAGCTGGGGGGTATCTTAAGTAAGTAGCCGGAAAGACCAGCGTGTGATTAGAAACGCAGAGAGCCGACCGAGCCAAGATGGCACGCACGGAAAACGGAGACAGCTGCAGGCACGAGGCGGGGTATTTGAGTGGCAGGAAGTTTGCCAGGCATGAGATGCGGGGTGGGCCTGCGTGACTGCAGTCGGCTGCGAGATGGAGTCAGGGGTCCCTGGGCATCGGACAGCAAACCGAAAAGCAACTTTGCTGTCGATGTATTGGCCATTTCGGCCGGGGGATCGGGACATTCGGGACACATACACAGATTACTCGATGAAGCTCCAAGTTGCTGCTGGACCCTGGCCCGGGGTGGAGCGGCGGCACAACCCGCCGGTGCTCAGAGGTCTCTCCGCTAGCACGGCCGAAACGGTCTGTGAGAGTCATTCTAGGCCCAGGCCTCAAGCAGTCCCCGGTCTCAATACAAGCTTGGGTTGCCGTTTTCCAGGTCCAAGGCTTGAGGGGGGGGGACAAAAGCGGCTTCGCGGTGCCTGACGTCACTGGCTGGACGGACGGGACCTCAGCCGCTCTCCTCTGGGCGTGCTCCAGTGTGCTGCTGACCGGGGAAGCAATGAGTGGCGGGCCTGGTGATGCATGGACACAGACTATTGACCCCACATGGGCGCACACCGGTTACCGCGCAGCTTGCCCCACCCCACGATGCCCCCCTCACCTCCCCCACCCGGATTTTTCGGTCTACTCCGCGCTCCCCAGCATTTTTGGACCCAGAATGACCGCCGTCCTCGACGATTGACGGCCGGAGGGCCCCACTCGCGGCGCCGGACGGGGAGGCGTCGAGCTGCCACCCGCTGCCAGTATAAAATTCGCAGCCGGATTACCATTAGAGCACACTGCACTGCCTCACAGCGCCAGCAACAAACGACTCGCTTGCTCGAAATTGGGTACGTCCCGCGCCCGCCATCTCGAACCCGCACCCGTGCTGCCCGCGCGCGCAACCCCTCGAAGGAAGCGCCATGGCATCGGACCAGAGGGTGCTGTTGGGGGCCTTGGCTTCGCAGCTCGCCCATGTCCGCCTGCTCGGTGCGGAGCACCCGCCCGATCCGCACAAGACTGCTGCTGGGGCTGCCGAGCCTGCCGGACCCGATGGGCATGCCGCCCCCCTCTCCGCCGAGTTACCCTCCCCGCCCCAGTCACCGGCGGCGGCCGTCAGTGCGGTCGGGCCAGCCGCCCCTGCGCCTAGCACATTCCCGTACTTCCCCTTGCTTCCGGCTGAGCTGCGACTCAAGATATGGTAAGCCCCCCTCCTCCCTCCCATCGCCGTCCTCTCGCCGCCGCCCATTTGCCAGAGGGGCATTGGACCCGCCAGAGGTCACCGTCCCGCTGCGCCCATGCCTGCATCTGTGCCCGGATTCGGATGATCGGCGGGCTGACGCGGAGTGGTCATCCAGGCACATGTCGTTCCTCCCCCGGACGGTGGAGCTCCACACACAACGCTCCCACTACGCAAACGACGACCAGCGCGGCGGCACCCCCAAGTGGCAAACGCTGTCCCGGAATCCACCAGCCCTGTCCGTCAACGCCGAGGCCCGCGTCGCCGCCCTCGAGCGCTACACCATCGCGCTGCCCCTGTTCGCCCCGCCCTCGAGGACGTTTGAGCGGCCCGGCGAGCTCCTCCAGGACAGCGACCGGGTCTTGTACTTGGACTTGGAGCAGGACACCGTGGTGATGCTCGGCGACTTAGACTACACCCGGCTTACCAAGTTGCTGGTCTGGTTCCGCAGCGCCGACAAGTCGCCGCGGGGCCGCAACACAGGCGCGGCGAGAGGGAAAGGCCTGAAGAGACTTGCCATGAGCGTGGCCGTCTGGACACACCAGGTTGGCGCCGCAACCCTCAAGGCGTTCGCGCGCACCGTCTTCGCCGACGTCGAGGAGTTTGTCCTGTTTATGTACACGCAGCCCGTGCCCCCGCCGGGCTGGATGGGCGGGCCCTGTGTGCTCGAAGAGACGGCCATCGACGCAGACCACTACCGCCGCTTCGTCATCGACCGCGGCCGGCAGTTCCGCGTCGGCAGTGGCTGGATGACGGTTGGCCAGCGGCCGATGAAGGTGGCGGATATATCCTTCGAGGACGGGTGGTGATGAGTCGTCTTGCCCACCAGGCTTTCTTTAATCGCCCTGCCTCCCGGGGGGTTAGGGGTGCCGCCGCTCGGTTGGTGTCATAGCGTAGGTAGGTGTTTTGGTGACAGGCCGCCGGTAATCTGTATTTGTGTACGAAATAAGCCCTTCTTACCCGCTCTCCCGCCCCTCCGTGAGCCGAGACTCCTTCGCGTAAAAGGCATTCGTTCGGCATGGGCGTGCCGCCACGGGATTCAAGCCAAGGAATAGGCCCAGCCTTTCTATTCCCCCTTCGAGATGGTACAAGGTTATACACACGGCTAGCATTATTCTGTACATCACGGTCGTCTTCACGCCCCCACTCTCCTGAGTATCTTCTCGCGAACCACCTGCTGCGCAGCTTCGGCGCCGTGTTGCAACGAAATGGCGCCAATGATGGCCAGAAGGGAGGTGTTGAGGATGACCGTGAGACCGGAACCTTCGAGGTTTTCGGGCTAATCTCGGGCAGTCCAGGTTAGCTAGTCTGCGTGCAACACTCGGCGCGCTGGGTTCGGGGCTCTCCGATACCAGCAGTGGACAGCATACCATTCTTGGTTTCCACCTGATCACCTCCGCCAGCCCGACGTCGATGGCCAGCTTCGCCAGCTTATCTTTGGATGCAACGTCCTGGGGCTGCCTTGTGTTCAGCTTATCAACATTCGCGAGCGCGCTGTGCTGGAAGGGCTCGCGGCCCAGCCTGTCCCGAATGGGTGCGTCTTGGGCGGGCCCTGGAGTAACCATGATGTGCCGTGTAGTCTCGAGAGAAAGTATCAACCGTCCTGACCAAGGACCCCGTTAGCGCTCCCGTTGGGGTTGGACCCGGCCGACGACTCGGGCGGCTTGCGAGTGAGGGGGTGGACGGGTGCAGGTCTGAAACGTACCAAAATACGCCAGTCTCGTGTTGAAGCCTCTCCTCCCTTGGTCGAAGCTCTTGTGTGTGACGGCAAGCCACTTGATCTCGTCCGGCAGCACCTTATCCCCATTGGACCCCAGCAGGCGGTTGTACATGGCATCGAGCTTCGCCGGGTCGTTGTTGTTGCTCCAGATCGTCCGGGTAGGGTTTTTGACGATGTTGATGGAGAATCCCGGCCCCTTCATCCGCTCCGGCGTGTAGGACCACCGTGGCCGTTCTATTTGCTCGGCGGCCGTCTCGACGGCGTCATGTGTAGAGCTGCGCGATGCCGAGCTCGATAGTTGTCGCAGAGGCGGACTGAGTTGCTGCCCGACCTGCTGCCCGGTCGGCTGAGCAGGGCGGCGGCATCTTCGTAGCGCGTTGCAGGCTGCCGAAAAGGCCGGGCGGGAACTGAGCGCCATTGGGTTGAGGGGCGCACGGCAGTCGAGAAAGGCGTCGGAGCGGCGGGGTCTGGTGAGCTTGTCGCGGAGATGATGCTCTGCACGCCGATCTGGGGATTTTTTTTGCGGCTGACTTGCTCGTCTGCCAGCTGCCAAGGCTTCGATTTCCCCGACCCACCGCCTTGGCGGGGTTTGATCGGTGATTGGTCAATCCAGCAACCCGCCGAAGCCCACCCTCCAAAGTCCCACTCTCGCGCCCAGGCAGGAGGACCGCCATCCCTGGCCCATCCATCCACAGCGCCGTCTCATTCTCTATCGTTTAACAGCGGAGCCGTCTGCCCAGCCAGGTGGCCATCCCGTCACCATGTCATCCCCCACGCCATCGGCTTCTAAACACGGCCCGAGCAGCTCCAGTTCCGGCATCTCTGGCTCCCTTCGCGACCGGCTTGCCGCCGTGCTTCCCCATGGCCACAGGTTCGGAATCCACCACATCTCGACGCCCCCCACGCGGACCGACTCTCTCTGCCCGGCCCCACCAGGCCAGCGCCCGGATAAGACTTACAGGGAAAGCCACTTCCTCGCCGTCTCGATCCGCCCTCCGGGCAAGGCCGTCGCGCCCTTGAAGCGCGCCTCACCCGGGGCAGACCACGCGAAGGAGCCAGACGCGCCGAGGCCGGCCTTGGTTTTTGGCGTCGAGGTTTTCATATTCACCACCGCGTACCAGACCACGCTCTTCGTGTCCAAGGCAGACTCGACCGGGTACCTCCCTCTCCTCAACCTGCCCAAGGGGACCTCGTCTCCGATCCGCCAAGTCTGCGCCACCTTCCTCGCGTACCTTCTGGATCACCGGCGACGCAACCGCGTCCAGTCCGTCGTCAACCTGTTCGCTCGCGCGCAATCGCAGTACCTCTTTCCGGGAAGCGTCCGAAACAAGGGGAAACATGTCTTGGATGATTGGGGGCTCGTACGGTGGTGGTGCAGGGTCTTGAACCCGCTGATGGAGGGGCTGAGCAAGGAACCGTGGGCGAGTACCAAGGGTTACTTGCTCGTGCCCGGATTGGAAGAGATGGAGATCCGAGGGATTCTTCCGCGAACCACAACAAGCATGGCGAATTGGGTGGTCGGCCACCCCCTGGAACAGACGTCCCACTATACTCGCGACCTCGAAAGCGTCCCGCCGCGCTGTCTCATCCCCGGCTACCCAGACGACCCCAAATGCCGGTTTCGCGACGAGCTTGACCAGGAGGTAGCAACGCAAAAACAAGCCATCGGGCCATGGAAGAGCATAAAGTCGCTGGAGCAGTTTTGGGACATGATGGCATTCCGCCAGGAGTGCTCGAGCGGGCGCCTGACTGGCTTCGTGTGGTTGGTCTTTGACCCCCCTCAGCCGCAAGCCGCCCGTGAAGCCTCCGTCACTTCGTCTCTGCCGTCCAGTCTGCCAACGGCACGCGCCCAACGCCCCGCCGATGTCCCTTCCCGCGCCCCGCGAGCAGGCCTCCCCAGTGGCCCAAGATCGCCGGCCGTACCCACGGCGCCGTCATCCAAAGCCGCCAAGAAAATGAAAAAGACAACGTTGTCAGGCAGGATCATCCCCCGTGCGCCCAAGATCAAGACCCGTGCGCGGAACTATCTCGACAAGCGGCCCATCGCAACTGCATATTACTACTGGCCTGCTGAAGGTCGCGGGACCAAGCTGGTGGATGACGCAGAATACAAGCGTATCGTCGAGCTGTTGCTTCACCTCGATTTCTCGACGCTGGAGAAGGCCGCTGGCAGCTCTCGGCGCTGGCTCAATGAGGTTGGCATGGGTCAGGGGGTGGAAGGAGGTGATGTCGTGGGCAGGGCAGTCCCCCCAGACTCGCTGCGGGCCAACGGAGCTGCTCTCGGGGTCGCCGGTGGAATTGTGACCAACCTGACTGGCTTGGTTAGGAGGAAGGCCGGATCACAACCGTCAGAAACCGGCGTCGGTCAAGCGGCAGGTTCGGCGCTGACCATGACAGGGGGGTTGGTTGCTGCGTCCTCGACGAGTCATGTTAATATCCTCGGCGCGAGCCTTGTGCGGAGCAAGAACAAGGCCGACCCAGCTGAAAACAGCGCGGTTCTCCCTGTTGGGTAGCAATCCGCAGCCTGTCAGCGCTCGCTCCTGGATATAATGCTGGCTGGATTCAGCAATCACGAAGTCCGTACGTAGTACGTCGTCTGCAAGGCAGGGCCTCGTTGGCACGGCTGGTTTGGACACCACACCCCATCGTGATCCTGTTTCTTCGGTCTCAGAAACAACCGGGTTGACAGGCTGATCCAACAGGCCTCGTGTGGGGAGCAGATGTTTCTATAGAGATGGATGTATAATTACCGATCAATGTGACAGTGCCGGCTTCGCAGCGATCGGGGTCTTCACAGCCGTCGCTTCTTCGCAGCCGGGCCGTCATCCGTGGTGGTTCCGTCCGATGCCTTGTTCCTCAACTCCTGAGCCTCGCGCCTGACCCACGACTGTGCCTCCCGCAGGAGCTGCTTCTCGCCTCGTCTCACCCAGACCGCCATTTCGTGCCGCCCCATTAATCCCCCCTCGTTCAACAGCCGCTCATCATCTTCGAGCGACGTGGCGTACTCACGTTCCCTGGCTTGGAGAGCCCCGAGGACAACCTGCAAATACAAATCCTTCCGCATGTCCTTGTCGGACATGGCGTGCACGGCGAGTTCGATATTCGCGACCTTTTTCGCCGCCTTGAGGAATACCTTGAACTGCTCAGCCAGCTCATCCGGCAGCCCGGTGAAAACGGCAGCGCTGCTCAGCTGTCCGGCTGAGTCGGGATCCTCGGTCCAGCGCTCGAGCACGATGCTCTCCTCGAAGTCCTCATCCGATCGGGTCAGCTGGTCAATCTTCTCCCAGTCTGAAGGCGCCGTGCGTCCCACGACCCGCTCCCTCAGCTCCATCTCGACAAGGTCCCAGGGCAGCTCGACCACGTCGTAACGGCTGTGCTTTGCCGTCACATAACCGTAGCGGCGCAGGAGCTCGGCGCTGGAGAGCGGGCCGTAATAATTCAGGATCTCCTCCCCGGCCTTGATCGCCCGCAGGGTGGTTGCCGTGAGCGCGTCTTCGCCGTGGTTGATGTGTGCATTGAACTCGGCGTCGGCATTGAGTGTGTCGGCCATGGGGACCATGCCCAGCATCGTCTTGCCTGCCCTGTCTTCGACCCACTCGTCTTCCTCGTTGACTTCTTCATTCTCGTCGTCCTTCTCGAGGTCGAATGCGTAGGCCATGATAGCGCTACCCATGCGGTGAGCTAGTTCGAGTAGTTGGGTATCACCCAGTCTATCTCTGGCGCAGGGGAAAAAAACATCTTCGTGGGCTCGCACAACAGAGAGAATCTTGGATGTGATCATCCGGTCTGCGTCCTCTTTTCCGACCTTGGCAACAACGGCGCTGGCCTGCAACTCGGACAGCTCCGCGGGTGACCAGAACATAGGCGTGTCGAATGAGGAGGGTAACACGTCTAGATACTGTTTCCACGGCGAGGCGTCGCCCCGGAGGTACTCGTAGATCAAGATCAGAATCAGCAGTGTCCACGAGTCCTGCGACGATGAATTCGATTCATCCTCGTCCCCGGAATCGGACAGCCCTGCACCATCGTCCCCGAGGTCAAAGATAGCAGGTATCCGGTCTCTGAGTGTTGACGTTGCGGCGCAGATGATGGTGTTTCGAGGGATGCTGAACAAGGGTGTGTCTGCTGCAATGTCCTGCCGTGCAACTTGTACCGGCCAGTCAATAACTATCAGAAGGGTATGGGGGCCTAGATCTGTTCTCAGCGGGGGACTCACCGATCCCTCGACCCGCACCTCGGTTTCTCAAGTCCTCAACGGTGATCAAGTCGGAGCGAAATGTTGCCCCGGGGAGGGCCAGGAACCAGCTCACAAAGCTGCGGGTGGTCTCGCCGAACTTTGAGTCGGCGTCGCTGTCGACCTCCATCGTTGTTTTCAATGGGTTGTCCGAGATTTGGCTTCAATGTTGAAAAGAAGGAAAATGAACAGCAGATTCCGTGGGCCTCGAGGCTTGAGGGACCAGGTTCTGTGAGAATGCGAGGGTGTTGCCGATGCAACCAACCTCTCGCTCAAATTTTTACCACCATGCACTAGTTCGGCCCTGGGCGTTTGCGGCCCGTGCATCCACCCACCCAGCTGTCACGAAGTATAACTGGGTCAGAAGAAAACGCCTCCAGCCTTCTCTCCCTCTGGCAGCAGGAAGCAGAATTCAGGAGCATCGGCGCCTGTATGAAATCGGTAGTCATGTTTGTTACTACAGTAGATATCAAGTGTTGCGTCCTCTCCCCCTGTGAACCCCTCCCGAATATGGTTTGCCAGACCGACATCAACCCATGGACCGCTCCGATATGGCGACACCGCCAGGACGTACTGTAATAGCAACCCCTCTTGCTTGTACAGGCAGGAGTTACGCTCGCTGACCGTTTTGTTGCAAGCCCTCCAAGTTCCCCCACATGGACTTGGGACTGTGGCCGCTACATGGAAAGGTCGGGTAGGCTGTCGCCATGCCGTCGTGCACCCTGGATGGCAGGCAGGACCTGGGCATCATCGGGGCGGGTGGATCGAGACAAATCCGGCAACTCGCCCTGCGTACCAGCACTCCACACCCCTGTTGTTGCCGCTCCCTCTCCGTCGACCAGGGACCGCTCGGGCACAAGGCCCACTGGCAACTCCCGGTGGCTGCTCGGAGGGGCGCGGGAAGAGGCCGCTCTTGGGCTCTCGGCTTCAGTTATCTGCCACGGTCTTCTGGATCACCGGCCAGCATTCCGCCGGGTCGTTGAAGACATGCCAAACGCCACTGTTCTCGTCGTGTCAGCGAACATCCCTTGCCCGTTTTGGGGCAGACCCACCGAGGAACACCTTCGAATGCCTTTTCAAATCTTGACGGCTCGTTTTTCTCCTCGATCCCAACTGCGGCGACATCGGCCACCTTTCGTATCAGAATCAGCTTGATCCAGCCCGGAAACGCCCTACACGCGGCACCTGTTATGGGTAGTCTTGTCAGCCCGGGAGACAAAACACGCCAGCAAATCGAGGCTCGTACCGTATGCCTCCGGGTCACTTTGCGTGGAATCCCCGATGCAAATCAGCTTGCGGCGCGGCAGCCAGCTCCGGATTTTTCTAATCCGGCTAACCTTGTACTTCTCGGTCCCCAGTGTTAGGTTGGACAGCAACCCCGATACTGTCATCCAGCTGGCGTCTCGGAGTACCAACTGTCCGTGCGGGTAGTGTGCGTTTCTGAAGTTGCAGAGAAACGGATACAGGTTGTACGGGGACGCTGATAGATAAAAGAAGGGCGCTGACAACGTCAACAGGTCTGAAATCTGGGAGTAGAGCTCTGGCATGCCTGGGACTGGGGTAGGCTCCGACTGCGCGCGAGCGGTGCCAATGGAAGTCAGCAGCGCTCCATAGATGCCCTCGATAGGGGTATCAACATGGCTTACCACAAACGTTGACCGAAGGATGCCGACCGGGTCGCTCGTTTGAGTGATCTTGATGGTGTCGTCGATGTCTGCCACGAACCGATGAGTCAACAACCGGACACATCACACGGGGGCGCCAGCGGGACTGGCCATACCCGATATCACGGCCCACCCCTCCGGCTCGGCATAGACGGTTCGCATCGCAAGCACGCCCATCACGCCCATAGGCACATCCGCCGTCGATTTCACGATGGACCCGGCATGTGCTCCCGGAAGTTTTCTCACGTCAGTGCTTATGCCGTTTCTCCCTCCCGGGCCCAACTTCAGCGGAGTCGAGCCGTTGAAGTTCACTTTGACCTGTCTGCCCGGCAGGACTTCCATGACGAAGGGACCGATCCGCTGTTCGATTGTTTTCTCCTCTTGGCTCCCCTTGGACAGGTGGACCTTGCTGGCAATGTCGCCAACGATATCGACCACCTTCGCTGACGGTTTGTGGTCAAAAACAGCTGTCACAAACTCTGCTTCCCAGCCCCCGCCAGCGCCCCGAACCGCAACATTATCCATGAGCCACACCACATCATCGGCTGCGATGCTCGCCGGGAGTGGGTTCCTCGAGCCAAGGTATGAGAGAAAATGGCCGATTTTGTGCTCCTTGCGTGACGCGTGGGATTGGTTGGACGAGACGCTGGAAAGAGACGACTCCGTTTGGGTAAAATGGGCACGACGTCGAGTTTTCTCTTCTAGTCGAGAAGACCTGGTGCGTCGGAATGACATGGCGAGAAGAGCGACAACTGGCTATGGAGGAGGAGTTAAATTTCGCTGGGTATTGGTGAGACGCGTCCTGTGCCTTGCGCAGCGCAGAGGTGCTTCAGTTCATGCTGGTCGTGCGGAAAGGCGATGTTGGGCAGGCAGGATTTATGCACTTGCTGCTGCTAGTGGCGCCTGCCTGTTGGGAAATCGCTGGCCTTGGGGGAGGTGAGCCTTCCACATGACACGGGGGGGGCTGGTGACCAACACGCCAAGGGGCGCATTCCTTGGCTGCCTGTGCCAGGGGCTGAGGCTGCGCATGTTGGCTTGCGGCGCTGCAGCTGACATACCCTGCCCAGCCGCTGGCGGTTAGCGCACACGATTGGCGCCTGAGTGGTTGCTGCTGTCGTTAGAGCAGGCGACAGGAAGCAGCCTTGTGGTAAACTGTGACGAACCACGGGTGCAGAGCGCTCTGAAAGGGTTCCGGAGGCATACAACGTCTGCAAAGGCTCGGTGAAGCCAAAGGGTTCATAACAAGTGCGGGTGGTGCAAGTGTCTCAATCGCTAAAGATGTGCAATGGCAGGTGCGGTGATCGATGTGTTTGCTTTACTGAGGAAGCTCCAAGCTCCCTCAACGAGTGACT
>MU855355.1:42451-99782 GCA_033296695.1 Staphylotrichum tortipilum | reverse complement strand
TTCCTCCCCTCCACGCCGCTCAAGAAGGAAAAAAAAAAAAGGTAAAAAAAAAAGGAGAAAAAAACACAGTGCTCATGGGACAGGACAAGGAGTAGAAACTAATCTTTTGGCGAGAGAGAGAGAGAGAGAGAGAGAGAGAGAGAGAGAGCTGGTTGAATGGTGACATGCTTGTGATGTGTGGAGATTCCTCAACCCCTGCTCAAGGCCAAGCAGCCCCTGCACCCTCGTTGCTGGCCCAAGCTCATGTGCTCCGCCAATCCCGCCATTCTGGAAGCATTACCCCACCTCTGCTATCACGCACCAAGCATGCGCCTCTTGGCCCCCCGCAACCACTGACTGACTGCATTCCACCCAAAAGACACCACCACAGCTCCCTTCACCCGTCGCGACAGCTTTCCCTCCGCCATTTTTTGCGCCCACCGCCCACTCACCACCCGCCTGCCGGTAATCACACCGCAACCAAACAGCCTACAACGCACAGCGCATCGGCGCGTTGACAACACCCTCATCAGCAAAGCGACAGCAAACCACCAAGAGCGGGGTTGGTCCCACCACAGCCCGCGACTCACTCCCACCACGCCATCCCTTAGCACCACCACCACAACCAACACCGCCCAACCCATCACCACCACCCACCATGGCCACCCCAACCGACACCACCACCACAACCACCACAACCCCCCCTCCTCTCACCACCACCGACTCCACCTCCCCGACCACCACCTCCCCTCCCCCGTCCTCCCCCACGGCCACCTCCCGCCTGCACCGCCCGATCCTCCAATCCCTCCCCGACACGCGCCAACAATCCTTCGACGAGATCTACGGCCCGCCCGAGAACTTCCTCGAGATCGAGGTCCGCAACCCGCGCACGCACGGCCTTGGCCGGCACATGTACACCGACTACGAGATCGTCTGCCGCACCAACATCCCCGCGTTCAAGCTGCGCCAGTCGACCGTGCGGCGGCGGTACTCGGATTTTGAGTACTTCCGGGATATTTTGGAGCGGGAGAGCGCGAGGGTGACGATACCGCCCCTGCCGGGGAAGGTGTTTACCAATCGGTTTAGCGACGATGTTATTGAGGGGCGGCGCGGGGGGTTGGAGAAGTTTTTGAAGATCGTGGTGGGGCATCCGTTGCTGCAGACGGGGAGTAAAGTGCTGGCGGCTTTTGTGCAGGGTGAGTTAGCCTTTTCTTGCTCTTCTGTCTCCATTTCTGGCGCTTGGATGGGGGGGGGGTTGGTGGTGAGAAGGGGGCAAGGGGGGCTGTTCTGGAGGGAGGGGGAGGGATGGTGGAGAGAAGAGGTTGAGGCATGGTGATATGCTGACCTGCAACGCAGACCCGAACTGGGACAGAAACGCCTGGTAAACATCGCGTCGATCACCTTGTCAAGACAGCGCCGAACCAGCGCGGTTCTCACCCCACGCCCGGCAAGGCGGCGCCAAGCAAGCTTGTCAGAGACAGAGGGGTTGGATGTGTCTCACACACTTGACAGCAGCGGCAGGACACCCGACCAGTTGCGCGGTATCAACTTTGAACAGGACTACAAAAACAGGTGGCGAGGTTTTGCTGGTTTGGTTTGGGAAGGACAACCCGGACGGACAGGAGGGGAAACAGGCCGTAGGCAAGGAGAAGATGTGGCAACAGAGGATAAGAACAGATGGCTGGTTGGGCTATACTCGAGCTTGGTTTACGCGCTTCGCTGTGCTTTCGGTGGATGGTTGTTGCTGAGATACGAAGGATAGGAAGGGAGTGGAAATGAAGGGGGGAGTGGCGATGGTGATATATGTTTTGTGTGTTCGTTGCTGTCTCTGTTTCTGTCTTCAGGGGGGGGGCAAACAAAGCGAGGGGGCAAATTCCCACCTGCCCCGGGAGTGGATGGACAGATGGTCAGGGTTGAATCTTGCGCTCCTTTTCCACAGACGTTTGTTTTCTGTTTTCACCTTTTTTGTTTTCTGTGACGCCGAATTCGCTGGCGGGAGTGTGCTGTGGTTTTGGCTTTTCTGGGGGTAGTATGAGATATCCAAATCTGATTGTCTTGTTCACTGAACTGGTTAAGTGGAGTGAGAATGGGAGGCTGGCAGACTGACTTGGTTGAGCTTAGGTTGAACACTTGGAGGATTCTCAATATTCTCATGTTTTGGGAAGGAGGAGAAACAGACAGACGAGCATTTTACTGAGCAATGCAAGTATGGTGAACTCATCGATTGATGCATTAGCTGACAGCCACAGCTTGGAGCGGAAATGTCTCACTCCCCATGTCTGTACCAGCTGCTCCTGCCCACAAACTTGTGAGCCCTTTGGATCTCATGTACATCGAGTTCCAGCTAGGTGTTGGATAACTGGTAGGCAGCTGGCACCCGTTGGTGGTATGTCCTCTTCCATCTGCACCCACATACATAAAAGTGGTACATCCCCAGCATATCGACACCACCACCATCGAGTATACACCTCCCCCGTGTCCACCCCACAACATCGTACACATCAGCCCCACACACAAAACTCCAGAAGTCCTCATCTTGCCTCATCCCCATCCGAATGGCAAGTTGTTGTCCTGTATCCTACACCCAACCCAGCCCCCATATCATTTCCAATACCACCCAGCCCCAAATATCTCCAAGACCGCCCACCGCCCCATCCACCCAAACGCCAGCGCCCCGTTCAAAATGCATCAAAAAACACCAGCCCCACCAACATCAACATCAACATCAACGTCAACATCAAACATAATATACCGTACACGCCCCCCCATTTTGCCGCCCAGCACCCAGAGATCCGTTCTATGCCGTCCCCAACCCTAAATTCTATCCGCCGTAGTCGAAACAAGGGAAAGGAGAGAGAAAAAGCAGAGAGAGGAGGGGTATTTTGTCAACGACAATGCGAAATCAACGAATAGCGCGCGGGGTGGCGGTCGTTCTCGGTCGGGGTGGGCTCGCTGGTCCATCGTACCCATCCAACGTGGTTGGTTGGTGGGTAAGGCGCGACCAGACCGGTGATGGGCGGATCCAACCGCTCGGTCGATGGCGGATGGGGCGATTATAAGTCGGTAGTTTTTACACGGTGATGTACAACCGTTCTTCACTTCGGGATCGACCAGAAGACACGGAGTGACGCGCCCTCACGCCGGCGTGTTGAGCAGCCGCAGGATGCCCTCGTACATGCCAAACATGATGGCGGCGCTGGGCACGGTGCGCAGCAGGTGCGGCGTCATGCCGCCGTACAGGCCGAGCATGCCCTCCTCTTTGAAGACGAGCTTGAAGCACTGGACGAGGCCTATGTATTTCGGCCGGCCGTCGGCCATGGGTGCCTGGCGGAGGCGAGTGCGGGCGACCTGGGGAAGGGGGTTAGCATATCTCTCCTTGAGGAACGGAATGGAGGTTTATTGCGAACATACCTCGTGAGGGTAGGTCAGCACCGCGGCAATCAGCTTGGAGAAGCCGGCCGCGCCAACCTTGCCGGTCCAGTCGACCGTGTGGTCCCACCAGCCCTTGGGGCGGCCGCTGAGGGCGATGCGCTCCTCGCGGTGGGCGAGCGAGCGCTTTAACTGCTCGTACAGCATCCAGTGCATGGTGGACTCGACAACGCCCAGGTAACTCGCGCTCATGCCCTTGTACAGGCCGCGGATGCCCTCGTCGCGCAGGACCTGGCGGATGCAGTCGAGGCTGTTCTTGTAGCGGCGCTTTGCGGCGCCGCCGCTCGCCAAGGCGATGTTCTTGTCAAGCTGGAGGCGGGTCTTGACGAGCCAGATGGGGTTGGTGGCGGTGCTAGTAGTAACGCCAGCCAGCGCGGCGGCGCTGAGGTGGACCCAGGCCGAGTCCCGGCCGTTGTTGAGGTAGTCGCTGATGAGGCGCTTGCCGTTGCCGTAGGTGTAGAAGTTGATGGAGCGGGCGGGGATGACGCCGACCAGGTTGGGGCCGAGGCCCTTAAAGAGGGCGCGCGGGCCCTCTAGGCGGTAGACAGTGCCGAGGATGGAAACGGTCTCGTTGAAGTGGAAGGCGGCGGTTCGGAGGGGGTTCATGGGGGCGGCGAGGGAGGCGCGGGAGGCGGCGACTTGGGCTTGGTAAAAGTCGGACTGGAGTCTAGTCTTGAGCACGTCGAGGGGGGCCGTGAGGGTCGCCGCGGTCATGCCGCCGATGCTGGGGAAGATGCTGTCAGTATATTTCCTGCAGGCGGATCTTTTCCTCCCCAGGGTCGCAGCTTACCCGCCGGCCACCATGTGCGACCATGACTTTGCAAACGACGAGCCCTTGGTGCGGTTGACTATGGGGTCGCCCTGGCGGGACTCTGGGTTGACGTCGCCAGTCTCGCGCGACTGTGTGAGGGGGGCATCGCCGTGCGATGTGGTGTTTTCACGCCCGATGGGGATTGACGGCATTTTTGATATGGCAGGCAGTGCTGAAGCCATCACTGGCTTCTGTGTTCTTGTGTTGTCCGGTGTGCTGTGCCGGAGTGTGCGGTGCCGGAGTGTGCGGGTTGACCGGGTTGGTCGAGGGTTTGTCGAGGATCTGTCGAGGATCCGGGTCTCGGCGGGATCGACGGCGGGGAGTGAAGCCTAAACCCCGTTTGGGCTGCAAGTCACTGGGTGTACCAACAGTGCGTCCCCGTTCTAGGTAGGCAGTGTAGGGTCAAATGGAGGCACAGTCGCAGGATCACCGAGTGGGCAGACCAAGTCGCAGAGAATAAGACGAAAGAAGGAAGGAATTCCAAGGCTCGATAATGCTTCAGTATCGCGATAAGGAACCTGCTCTCGAACTTTTTTTTGCCCGTGGATCAGACGCGTCCATTGGGCGGGCTCGGCTAATCATCGGGCCCCGCCCACGTCAGGGTCTCACTGGGGGGCGCACGCACGTACCATGCCCATGTCTGGCGACCGCGTTGCCCTGCTGGCTTGTCTCTTCGTCCATCCCGAGCCGCTCAAGACTTGCCTGGAGAAGGACACTTGGGAGGTGGTAGACAGGAACCCAAGCTCATATTTTGATTAAAGGAACTTCCTTGGCCATAGGAACAGGTCTTTAACCAAGTCTGGCTTTCCCAGTTGCAAAACAACATTCAGGTTTGGACTGTGATGTCTTGTTTACCAAAAAAGGGGCAGCCCCCTGACACAACACCCAGCATAACACAAGCACTCACCACTACCCCCTCCCCATCCCCAAGACATGCATGCATCACACCCACCCTCCCCCACCAACACCTCATCACATTGATAAAGAAAAAAAAAAGGTAGTTTTTTGTGTGTGTCGATCTACGCGCTCTATCTCTATCCCGCAAACCACCAGTCAATCAGGCCCAGCTACTCCGCGACCAAACTTCCCCACCACTCCACCACCTATCCTTCTCCAATCCACCCGTCCTCCAACCGATTCCTTCCCAACAGAAAACCAGCTTCCCAGTCCAGGTTGTCGGTCGTTCTGTCGGTTTCATGTCAAAGTCGTGGTAGCGGGTGTGGTAAGGTGGTCCTTGTCTAGTCGCTCTTTCGCTGCCTTCTTCCGTTGTCTGCAGATGACGAGGGAAATGATCAAAGGGAAATACGTAATGTTTTTAGCGGTAGGCGCGCAGATGATATGCACGCCTGGATGTGGAGATGTTGAGAAAGAAAATAAGGGGATTGGGAACGGGGGGGCGGGCAACCTTGGGGAAGGTTGGATATTCCGCTCTCCCCGAAAGAAGCAGTCTGTCTGTTGGACTGTGAGGCGATCTTGAGAGTGGTGGAATGACTGAGATGGCGGCAGGGTGAATCGATCTTCTTCTTCCCCGTGTCCCCTTTGAATGGATAGAGAGAGGGCCGAAACCAGCCGTCTGTCTCTTCATCCTTGTGTGAGGGGCTGGGTGCTGCGTTCCCCCGAGCGATGGTCTTCGCATGGTTGGTGCGAGGGGTTGTCGAGGTGTTGACGACAATCCAGGAGTGCTGTCCCTTTGGTAAGGAACGGGGAAGCGCAGCAGTGAAGAGATCCGTAATGTCAGTTGCCGAGAGAGACCGAGATCGAGAGATATGAAATGACAAATGAAAATGCTTTTGCCACGTTGGTTGATGAGCCTGGATTGCAAGTGAAATGGCTCGGGATTGTTGAGGCCGGGGCGAGAGAGTTCAGATCGCGCTGACTTCGGATCACGGTGAGTTCAGATCGCGGCAAAACTTTAGAGCGTTGCCGACGTCAGAGCGCGTCAACTTCAGATCGCCAACTTCGGACCGTCAACATCAGACTGTGTAACCATGGTCATGACCGCTCAGTTCCAGCCAAAGAGCCCTGGGGCGGACGGGATAGCGCGACTGATGATGCGCTCGATGATCTCCATCTCGCGGAGGGCAAGATCGTGCAGGCTCAGGTTGTCGAGCTCCTTGCCGCGCGGCAGGCCGATCTCGTACCAGATGTAACCGAAGTAGAGCGACGTGTAGTGACCAGTCCGCTGGATCTCGTTGCGTTCGACGATGTGCCTGCCGTGGACGTAGCGCGTGGTCTCCTCGCGGATCAGGGATATGTACCACTCGAGGACGTCGATGGGCATGCCTGGCTTGGGGCAGATGCCATGCAGGTGAACCCACTCCTCAGGGAAGCGTGGTTGGTTGAACATGCGCGCCTGTTCCTGGTCCATCTCGGAGACAACCGCAATGTTGTCCTTTTGGAGGACTGTGAAGCCCGGGCAGAGCATGGCAGCCGTGACCAGACGCTTAAGAAGCTGGGGGTTGAGCGTCGTCTCGTGGAAGCGGTTGTCGCGCTGGAGGGTCTGCTTGAGGAGGCGCACAAGGTTGATGGTCGTGTCGTAGACTGCATAGCGCTGACGGAGTGTGATATGATCGGCCATGTACCAAGGAAGCTTCTTGATAGTCGAGATCATGCACTCGTAAGGGCGCTGCGGGCACTCCTTCGAGTAGGGAGACTGAACACACATGCTTAGCACCTAAATAGCTCATGTTTCAATGAACGACAGGATAGGGTATGCACTCACCCGCTGGGGCAGTTCAACATGCTTGACAAGCATGGTCATCTCTTCCTCAGTGACAAAGCCCTTGAACGTCTTCCATGGCTGGCCATCAATGGGAGTCTGAATCACAGGTTTGCCGTTGTCCCACCAAATCCCCGAAGCGAGGGGAAACAGGTCCTGCATGAGCGCGGCCTGGCTGGAAAGCAAAACCTCAACAGGACGGTCACCCAGACGGGCAGGGCGGCCGCGATGAACATTGTCGCGATGACGCTCGACCGCGCGAACCGCGTCTTGGGTCGATCCAAACTCGACGTAGCAATCCTGGGTCTTGGACGAGACACGCTCCATGATGATATGGACAGGCTCCTGGACGTCGTTAAGGATCTTGGAGTTGCGGCCAAGGAAGGCAATGATCTCGGCGCGCTTGGTGCCGAAGGGGATCTGGAGACAAATAAGTTAGCAGGAATCATTAGCGAAGGCACAAAAAAACATACGTTGCGAAGCTTGATCACTCCGTGAGAGACAGGCGCTGCCTGGGTGGTGCTCTCCATGAAAGGGAAGTTGTCAGGGTCGAGAGCAGTCTCCTGGGTCGGCAGGCCCATCGGGCCATCAGTGAGTGCATTAAGCTCAGCCGACCGAGTCGCGCGGACCTCAGCTGGAACAGGGCCGTGAAGCGCAAGGCGCGAGTTCAAGGTCTGGTCGTTCTCCTCAGGAACCGAACGCAAGATGAGCGCCGCCAGGTTGTTGGAGGCAGGGACCCGACGGTGACGCGGCGAAAGGAACGGGTCAAAATCGGGCGCCGCAAACTTGCTCTCCTCATGCTGGGTGGCGTCGGGCTGATATCCCACATTAAAGGTCGGGGGAGGGGAGACCAAGGATGGGATCCCGCCGATGCGGGGAGCAAAGTTGCGAGGCTCAGTCTGGTTGTACTGTCCCGTGAAGGAGGGAGTCTGGAGACCTCCGACGGTGGTCGTGCTCGTCATCTTGTTGGGGATATGCGACGGGGTCGTGGTGGAGTTGATGAAGGGCAAGTTGGCCCCCAGAGCGGTACCGCTACCCAGGTTGCCGAAGTACTCCATGGCCTGAGGAGTCTTGAGAGTCGTGGCTTGGGTGTTGTGTACCACGGGAGTCGTGCCCCAGGGAAAGCCCTTGGTGTTGTTGGCAGGCTGGGCCTGCCGGGGAGTGAGTCCATGGGTGGTCGGCATGGTCGAGTTCACCACAACGTTCAAGCTCTGAGCAAAGCCAAAGCGCAGGTTCTGCTCGGGGCTGGCCTGTGACAAGGTAGGCGCCTAAGTCTTGTCAGTTCTCAAGCCCAAGTCGCCAGGTTGAAAGGATTGGAATTGCTTACCATCATGTCCATGTGCTTCTCAAAAGCACTAGCGCCGAAGTTGCCAACTTGGCCAAGTGATTCGGTCACCTTGTTCGCGGCGATGGATGCGGCGATCTGTACACGAGAATTAGCTTTGAAGATCGAGGCCATTGCTTGGGAATCATGTTCATAAGGCAGGTAGATACCTCTCCGTCCACGGAAGCGTTCAAGGCTGCGGTCGCGCCGTTGCCAGCATTGGCATTGGTGATCGCAGCATCATACCGACCAGTACCAATGGGCGCGATGGTGTTGCGACGACCCGAAGGGCCAGAAGTGCCGAGTGACAGGCCAACATGACCCTGGCGCGGAACAGTCGCGCTGCCACCGCCGTTGGAAGAAGCCTTGCCCATGGGCGTCGCGGAATGGGCGGCATAGTTGTGATCCTCAAAGTCACGGAGCAACACGCCTCCGCCGGCATTGCCGGCATCGTCATCTTCATCGGACCAGTCGTCCGCCTCCACAAAAGCAGAGAACCGATGCTTGGTGTGCTGGTTCTTCCCAGCGTTCTGGCCGGGGTATCCGGCCGCGGCGGGCATCTTGAATGGCATGGCCATTGATCGCTTGATGATGCTCGTAATGTACTAGCCGGGAGAGGCGAGGGTTAGCCAAGTTCGATATGCGCGCGTGGTAGAGAGGTAAAGCGAGGCAGAAAGACGACAGTGTGGTGAAGAGAGGATGTGTGGTGAAGGCGAGGGCCCGGGAATTGACGATCACCGGTTTGTGCCAGAGTGTGCGACCGGTGATGGATCACTGCCCGGTCTGGTGAATTGGAGAGAAAGGCAACCCGGAGAAGATGTCTGACCTGGTTGGTGCGAAGAAGGAAAAAGAAGAAAAGGAACGCGCCAAGTAGCTGGCGGTGGTGAGACTTGCGATGTTAGTTACTTGGGGGGGGGAAGGCGATTGTTTGTGGGATGTGTATGGGAAAGCGGAAAAAGAGAAGCAGATGTGGAAAGGTGGAAGAGGAAGGGTGGATGTGGGGAGGCGGAGGTTGAATAGTTGAGGAGTGTGTGGGCAAGAAGGGAGGAAGGAACGCAAAAGTTTGGAAGCATGGGGGTGGAAGACCAAGAGTGGAAGTGGAAGATCATGGGACGACGGGGCGAAGTGGAGGAGCTGGAAGGAAGAGCAGAACTGGGAGAGCAGGAGGGGAAGGGCGGAAGTCGAAGACATGAGCGGACAGAGGACTCGGAGACAGGGAAAGGATGAAATAAACAAAATACCTAGCAAAAGGTGGTGGGAGGGTCGTTGGAGGACGATGTAGAGGGGAGAGGAAAGAGAAGTTCAAGGATTCGTTGAAACTCACTATGGGGGCATTGCGGAGGGGTTCCCAGCTGCGGAGGAGGAGGGAGCACCAAAGGGAAACAGCAGCGAAGAGCGCAATGGAAGTTGAAGAACTTGACGAGCAGCCGGTGACGGCCAGGCTCGCGATGAGCTGCTGCTCAACGAGGAAGCGCGGTAGGATGGTGTCGGAGGGGAGAGGGAGGAGGAAGCAAGGGGCAGTGACGACGGACAGCGGGAAGCTCAAATTGACACCAAACAACGACACGAAATGCTCATGGGAAATGTAATAAGACGGGTTTAAAGCAGATACTGGCAGATATGCAGTGAAAACATGGCAGCAGGAGGGTAGGGAGAGTCTCCGTCCCCGTGTAAGAAGCAGGAAATCAAGACTTGGGGCATATGGAGCAAGACAGACACTTGTCCGCGCCTTTGACAGTGAAGATAAGGGGTGTCATGATTCGAGGAACGAGACCCGACGGGGATTATTTACCTGAAGTGCGCTGTTTTATCGTTGGGATCGCGGCTTGGGTTGCGCTGGCGACGTCAGTTGTGATGATCTGAAGTCTGAAAGGAAGAGGGCCAGAGATTGAGCAGAAAGTATCAAGAGCAGTTAAGTATTGCTGGGGAGAGAGGTGTGCGGCCGAGGGGGAACCCCCAAAGGTGCCAATCCTATTGTTCTTTGGCAGAATAGAGATGACCAGGAAGCCCTCAATGAGCGTGCAAGACCGGCTCCCTGGGAAACCGAAATCCCAACATTGAGGCGGACAAGCCGGGAGAACAATAGAAACGGCAAGGGAAGAGTACTCACAATGGATGGAAATCCGGGGCAACTTCGCGCAGGAGATGGGAATGATGCCAGACTTCAAGGCGAAGTTGCAGTGAGCCAGAATGGTGGTGGGATTTGGGAAATGGAGGTTTGAAAGTGGGCGATGACCAGAAATTTTCAACTCCAATCGGCGCCAGACGCGTAGTAGATGAGATGAAAACTAGCAGGCAGGCTGTATGATGGGACTTTCCACCTCGACAGGCAACAAGCAAGCTCATAGAAGTGATTTGAGGAATATCCAAGAAATCACAAATCCTGATACTACCAAAAGAGGATGGGGCACTCAGTGGGGGTATACAGAGTCCCTCCAGGAAGACACGACTCCAAGCAGAAATCACAACTCCTGGCCAAATGAAGAGGGATAGACAAGCGGCACAGGCAGTTGGAAGTCGGCCAACAAAAGCCCACACCACGGGCCGTCGAACACAAAGCAAGCAGAACCAAGATTGGGCTCACAAGAGCATTCCATACTAAGGGGGCGGACGATAGCGATGTCGACTCGATCACTTGACGGTGATTGCCTAGACTGAAATGTGAAATACAAACAGTTCATGAATCAGTCGAGGAGCCAAGAGCGGTCGCTTGACAACGACAGGGCAGACAAGAACGATGTCGAAAGAGGAGGAACAAACCCAGGCAAAATCACAAAAGTCAACAGGGCATGACAGCTTACTGAGGGGGGGTATCATGGCAGCAGCAGCACCTTAGCCACAGGATGTGTCCGTCTCGACCACCGTCAAGTGTATTGGGGGTTGACTGATAGTTGAGCGTGTGAGCCAGAGTAGCTCTCATCCGTCGTTGGGTATCGGCAGACCTAAGAAAGGAATCGGGCGCGGTTAGTATCTACAATCGGATGGTCAGTGGCAGAAGCGATGTGGAGAGGCCGGAGGTGGTAAAAATATGTCTTGTTTTGGTTTGCGAGTATGGGGTGAAACTCTATGGCAAAGGGCCTCGATTGACTCGACCCCAAGTGCATGTATCATCAGGCCGAGGGGTAACACTGTAGCACTCAGGGCGGCCCCTTGACGTTGCAGAACACGCTGTCCCTGGCACTTGATCCTGAATTTATTCATGCTCTATTGCTCGGGGGGTTTCCTCCCTCCCTCAGTCAAACTGGAAATGGGTTAGAGACGGGACGAGGCCGGGTTTGCACTGGGGGGTAAGACTCACAGGTGTCAGGAAAGACTCTGCTACAAAACGCGCCCGCGCATTTAACTGTGGCCGGGGGGTCAGCGGACGCAGAAGAGATATGGGGCGGCATGGCGGCGTACGAATAGCTTCATTTCGGAAATCTCCTTGTCCACCTCCTCCATGAACTGGATGATAAAGTCGACCAGCTTGTGCTTCAGCATCTCCTCGGTGTGGAAGTTGGTGATCAAGAACGAGATGTCGTAGCCCTGGATGCGAGTGTCAGTGCCGATGGCCTTCCGCAAGCAGGTTCATGGGTGAGGGACTGGCTGACCTTGATGGGTTTCCTCCGCAGGATGAAAAAGGACTCGGCGCGCTGTGTCAGGAAGCGGGTGAACTTGTGGACCAGGATGTGCTCAATCTCGTCGGCCTGCTTGATCTTGATGCTGATGCGTATGCTGTTGATGCTGGGCTCGATGAGCACGCGCTCGTTCTCGTTGCGGGCAATGGTGAGCGGCGTCAGCAGCACCTCGGGCGACGTCCGGGCCTCGACCTCGGGGACATTGTGGCGCTCGGCGGTCTGCGAGGCAAAGTTGGAGAGGCAGAGGGCGGCGGTCAAGCTGCTGCGGACAGCCTGGAGGTAGGGGCGGAGTGATTGCGACTGCAGGTGAGAGGGGTTCAGTTGGTCAGCTTCGGCGTGTTCATGTTGATTGGGTTATAGCGCGCGGTGCGTTGCCTCGCCCAGTGCCGCTGAACCGTCCACCCGCAATAGATATCTAACCCGCGAGACCGCACTGCAGCGAGCAGCATCGCGACGCAACCTGCTTGCCCGAGAGGGGGGAGTGGGGAGGCATCGCGGGTTGGGGGGATATTGGGGAAACTTACCATCCTGCCTATGTGCCGAATGGAGCGCCCTCAAGTCCAGGTGTTGTCCTGCGTTCCGTCGTTTGGCGCGGGGCGGTGGCGGGTCGGGACGATCAAGTCGGTGTTGTTGTCGTTCCTGTCTTCGTCGTCGATGGATGTTGCATGGAGGTCGGTCGTGGAGCTGTGCCAGGCGGGCACAGCCTTGGCAGTCAGCCCTGGCGGCTGTTGCTGTCGCTGTCGCTGGGCCCTGGGGAGAAGGCGGGGCACAGGGGTACGGGTTCCAGCAGGCGGTTGCATGTTACGTAATCCCTGTGCAGCCTGAGCCCCACCGTGCCGCGCCTGAAGCTCCAGGCGGCGGCGGCTGTCGTGTCACTCACAAGCACCTGTTGCCGCTGCAACCCCGCGCCCTTCTTCCATCTTCCACAAGACGAATTCCATCTCCATCCACCATCCCGCCACTCGACGACCACAGATCTACGTGCGGCATTGAAGACCACAGCTTGGGCGACTTTGTGCTCCCGTTTTCCCCTTTCCTTGTCTGCCTTCTCTCCCGCCCTTCGTTCTCCTCCCTCCCTGCACCGAGCGAGGACGAACAGCTCGCAGCCATCAACATGGCATCCGTCAACGGTAGGCACAAGCACTGGCATTCCCAGCTCCCACTCTTTCATGCCCGTCACACCGCTGACCCGCCTCCCCTCCAGTGGTGATTAAGCACCAGGGCAAAAAGTACGACGTCGAAGTCGACACCACCGCCCCCGGCGAGGACCTCAAGCTCCAACTCTTCAGCCTGACGGGCGTCGAACCCGACCGCCAAAAGATCCTGGTCAAGGGCGGCCAGCTCAAGGATGACACCGACATGAGCAAGCTGGGGTTGAAGCCCGGCCAGGTAATCATGATGATGGGTACCCCGGGCGACGGCGGCGGCGCCATCGTGCGCCCCACCGAGAAGGTCAAGTTCCTCGAGGACATGACCGAAGCCGAGGCTGCCCAACAGGCCGGCGCCACACCGGCCGGCCTCGTCAACCTGGGCAACACATGCTATCTCAACTCGACCCTCCAGGCCCTGCGCTCCATCCCCGAGCTCCACGACGCGCTCGTCCAGCACAAGCACGCCACCCCGGCCATATTCCCCCAGCTCGACCTCACGAACCAGCTCAAGGGTCTCTTCATGGACATGTCCCGGACACAGGACGGCATCGCTCCGCTCATCTTCCTCAAAGCCCTCCGCTTGGCCTTCCCCCAGTTCGCTGAGAGGTCCAAGAAGGGCGACGGGTACGCGCAGCAGGACGCCGAGGAGGCTTGGTCTCAGATTGTCTCGCAGCTGAGACAGAAGCTGCGCGCCACCGCTCCCGCCGACGCCGACGCCGACAGCCCCCACTTTATCGACAAGTTCATGGGCGGCGAGTTCTCCACCTCGCTCGAGTGCGACGACCCCGCTGCGCGCGAGGGCGGCGAGCAGTCCACCTACGCCTCGGAGCCCTTCCTCAAGCTCAACTGCCACATCGACAACCAGACCGCCCACCTGCGCGACGGCCTCGTCAACGGCCTGTCCGAGAAGATCGAGAAGCGCTCCGAGGTCCTCGGCCGCGACGTGTCGTACACCAAGACGTCCAAGATCTCGCGCCTGCCCAAGTACCTCACCGTCCACTTTGTGCGCTTCTTCTGGAAGCGCGACGTGCAGAAGAAGGCCAAGATCATGCGCAAGGTCACGTTCCCGCACGAGCTCGACGCGGTCGAGTTCTGCAGCGATGAGCTCAAGAAGGCCCTCATCCCCGTCCGCGACAAGGTGCGCGAGGTGCGCAAGGATGAGGAGGACGTCGATCGCGCGCGCAAGCGCCGCAAGAAGAACCCCAAGCTGGACGGCGAGATGCCCGAGGAGAAGGACAGCGCCAAGAAGAACGACAAGAAGGCCGCCCCCGCAAGCGGTGACGGCGACGTCGAGATGACCGAGACGTACAAGACGGACGCTGAGTGGGAAGCCGAAAAGGACGCCGCCCTCCTCGCGTCCAAGAAGGAGCTCAACGCGCTCATCGACCCGGAGCTGCGCAAGGACGAGGGCGCCAACCAGTCGGGCGTCTACGAGCTCCGCGCCGTGGTCACGCACCAGGGCGCCAGCGCCGACAGCGGGCACTACACGGCCTATGTCAAGAAGACGGGGCCCAAGGACCCCGTCACGGGCAAGGTCGGCGAGGAGGACGGCAAGTGGTGGTGGTTCAACGACGACAAGGTCACCGAGGTGACGTCGGACAAGATTGATGCGCTGGCTGGCGGCGGCGAGTCGCACTCGGCGCTGATCTTGCTGTACAAGGCGATTCCGATGCCGACGGCTGAGGGCATCATGGAGTGAAGTTGTTGGGTAGGTTCTGGGTCTTGGGTGAGGGTTGTGTCGGCATTGGCGGGTAGGTTCTGGGTCTTGGGTGAGGGTTGTGTCGGCATTGGCGTACATAGGAGTATGGGGCCGTGGCATGGATGGATGTGGCGAGGATCATGGACGGCGGCGGGATTTTGGTAGAGCGGGTTTGCCGTGCTAGATAAAACCAAAATGGATGATCATGATTCCGCGGTTTGCAATGTCGCGGTTTGCAATGTACAGTGGGGTGTTTATTTAGTATGTGTGGGGTATCAAAGACGAGTGCCATGCCATGCCATGCCATGCTGATGGCAGCCCCTGAAATCTCGAAGCTGGACAGATCGTTCTATCCCTCTTCCCTTCCTCATTTCTCCCCCCTTCTCCTCCCCCTCCAGTTTTCCAACCCCCTCTCTCAAATCCCCCAAACTTCCTAGCATGAAAAAAAAAACCCCTTCGCTACCTCCCCCACCCAGCAACGCCCTTATTCGCCATCCCCTTCCCACTCTCAAACTTTTTCTCCCCCTCCCCCTCATCCTCGGCGTCCCTGGCGGCGATGGTCTCGCGCAGCCGCGCAATCTTGGCCTCGATCTCGCCCGACTGGCGCACCAGGTCGGCGCGGTACTCGTGGAGCATCTCGATGCGCTGGTCGAGGGTTGTTTCGCGCATTTTGCGGAGTTTCTTTTTCAGGGTCTGTTAGTTGGTTGTGGGGAGATTGGTTGGGGATGGGAAAAGGGAGGCGGAGCGTACTGCCTCGTGCTGCTGCCGCTCTTTGAGCCCCGCGCCGTAGATGGTGCCCGAGATCACTAGGACGGACACGCCGACGGCCCAGATGCCGTACTGGATCTTTTGCTTGTCGGTGAGGGGGGGCCGCTGGGGCGCCGGCTCGCTTGGACCGGCGGAGGGCTTCCGGGCGGGCGGGGGCGGCCGGCCACTGATGCGCGCTACTGCTGATTGTACCGCTCGGCGGAGCATGGTGGTGGTTGTGGAAGGGGGGTGGTGGTTGGGAGGGGGGGGATGGATCAGTCCCAGTACTGGCGCCAGAGGGTTGCGCAGTCGGGGGGCGGGGGAGCCGGACCCGACCGAGTGGGGGAGCGGGTGGTGGCGCGGGAGCGGGGGGTTGGTGAGAATCCCCTCGTTGTTGTTGTTGTTAGTTGTGGACGTGGACGTGGTGGTCTGCGTGTGCAGGATTGGCTTCTTATGGGGCTGTCGTCGTCGGTGTCGGAGTCGTGGGCGTGGTGGTGGCCGGTGTCAATGCCGTCGTAGGTGTGGCGGATTGAGGAGGCTGGCGAGGATGGGGACGGTGATGCTGATCGTGACTGTGGTGGTGATGTTGAAAAAGTGGTGTTCAGTCTCGGCCGAAGATCTCGCGGGGCTTGACGTAACCGCAGGCCAGTGGCACAGGGGTACGGCAGCAGCTCAATGTCCCCCGCCAGAACAGGCGAATCAGCGGCCGCCAGGGGCTCAAATGGGTTCCACATGCTTGCTTGGCTGCTGTTCGATTCGATTTCCCTTGGCCCTCGCAATTGTGTAATGAACAAACCGAACCGGATGAACCCCAAAAATAAGGGGAAAATAAGATGGTGGATGGCCTGAGTAATCGCCTCGCAGCCGCGAGTGGTGATTCCGAGAGGGGCCTTATTCAGACGTGACACGGCTAGTTTGTCTTATATTCTGCTGGGTCTGGCGGTTGTTGTCCGAGACCATGTCGTCTGCTGCTGTTTGTGGCGGTTCCTTGTCTCGAGCTCTGTTTCGGCTCCTGTGCCCCGTGTTCCCAAAGCAAGAATAAGCGGACTCCGTCTGCGGCACTCTGAGCTGCATCCTTCTCTCGCTGACCAAGTTGAGGTTTGCGAGAAAGACGAATCGGCAGGACGAAAGAACACCAGGACAACAACAGGATAAAAATAATTCCACTCGGCCGTTCATATCCCTCGTCAGCCCTCGATCCCCAACATCCACCGAGCTGGTCAACAAGAAGCGACCTGTTCATTCTCACCACTGCGTGCGGCACGGGTCTCCGCTCAGGGCCGGCCTCACTGTCTCAGCCCTGCAGTAGCCTGTCTCACGACCCCCAAGAATCCCTCTGGTCCCTGCCTGCCGGGACACCACACACCCCCTGGCCACACTTTGACATCATCACACTCTCCGGTCGGCCAACCGACGACGACATGTCGACCCCCCGCGTCTTCATCGTTCGCCACGGCGAGACCGAATGGTCGCTCAACGGCCGCCACACCGGCTCGACCGACATCCCCCTGACCGCCAACGGCGAGAAGCGCGTGCTGGCCACGGGGAAGGCCCTGGTGGGCAATGACCGCCTGATTGCTCCCAGCAAGCTGGCTCATATGTGAGTTCTTGTACCTGTGCTCATGTTGTTGCTTCATCCCTTTTAGTTCGCCGTCAGGGAGTTCGTCAGTCGGGCAACTCGGCACGGCCTCCCCTGGCCAGTCAACCGGCCCCCAACCCAGGCCATGCCTGCCCGGCCAGGCCTTGGTATCGCCTTGGTCTCGCCTTGGGTCTCGCCTTGGCCTCCGTCCCGGCGTGGCACAGCCCGGATCGCCGCACAAGCAATGCCGATCTCCGGCTCCCCGTGTCCCCCTTCTCAAATCATGGCATGCGAAACCGAGGCCCCCCTGCTGACACACCCATCACAGCTACGTCTCCCCGCGGCAACGAGCCCAGCGCACTCTGGAGCTGCTCAACCTGGCCAGCGAGGCCCAGCTGCCCTGGCCCGCCCACGGCGCCCCCTTCTGCGAGGGCCGCCCGTGCGCCGCCCGCATCGAGGTCACCGAGGACGTCTGTGAGTGGGACTACGGCGACTACGAGGGCGTCACCTCCCCCCGCATCCGCGAGCTGAGGGCCGAGCAGGGGCTGGATCCGAACTGGGATATCTGGCGGGATGGGTGTCCAGGGGGAGAGTACGTGGTTGTCCGTTTCTTTCGATCCCCTTTAAACATTGAAGCTGACACAAACCCAAGGAGCCCGGCCGACATTACGGACCGCCTGGACCGCCTGATCAAGGAGATCCGCGAGAAATGGCACGCCCCCGTCATGGGTGGGCAGCCGGCCACCGAAGGCGTCAACGGAGACGTCCTGATCGTGGCCCACGGCCATATCCTCCGCGCCTTTGCCCAGCGCTGGGCCCGCCAGGCCCTCCGGAGCGGGCCGACCTTTTTGCTGGAGGCTGGCGGTGTTGGCACGTTGAGGTGGGTAGTCCGTAGCTGTCAGGTTTGGGGATTGTTTCTGACTCTTGGAGTTGTAGCTACGAACATCACAACATCGATGAGCCGGCCATTCTGCTGGGCGGTGCTTTTGTTGTGGACATTGCTGGTACGTGACGAGAGCTCTCTGGGGGGTAAATCACTCCCCGAGCCGAGAGAGATGGAGCTCCGTCGAGCTGTTGTCTTGCCATTTATGCTCTCCGATCTATACCGACTGACTCAAATCGCAGAGAAAGACAAGTCCAATTGACCGCGACAACACACCGTCCATGCCTCCGAACCTCTAAAACTCACATTGCACGACGATACAGCGATAGCGTATACTTGAATAAGCCAGCAAGCCAGCGCGTCTTTACCCATAGACTCTATGAAATGCAATGAAACCTACCACTCACCCTCTTCCTGCCTGGCCTCCTCTCATGCCTTGGTCCCCCGCGCCATAAACAGCTTCCGCTTGACCTCGCCGCTCTCCTTGGAAAAGTGGAACACCACCGCCATCTCCTCGAGCGCAAAGTCCTTGCCCACGCCGGCGCCCTCGAAGATGCCGCGGATCTGCTGCTCCGAGAAGCCGTGGTGCGTGATGGTGTTTGTCGCGGGGTGCGAGGCCTGTTTGGTTTTTCGTGTCAGCAGTTGTTTTCGTCCGTTGCTGTTCTTCGCCATCTCTCGCATGCTTTATTTTCCTTGCCCCTTCCCCTCCATCGCCATCCTTCTCGAACCCTCCTGCGCAGCTCCATGGTTAAACCACCACCGAGGCCCAGGACCCAATGACTGGAAGATATCGTCATCACCTCACTCCCCCCTTATCCCCCTTCCCCAAAAAGGTCCATCACAAGAACACCCAAACCCAAGAAAAAAAAGAAGAAGATACTCACATCCGGCTTCTCATGTGTGTAAAAATCCAAAATAACCAGCACACCCCCCGTCTTCAACCGCCCCGCCAGCCTCTGCGCCGCCAGCACCGGGTCATCAAAATGGTGGAACCCCAGTCCGACAGCCGCCACGTCAAAGCCAGAGAACTCGGGCGCGGTAAAGCTTGTCGGGTTCGGGTCGGATGGAACGCACAGGTTGCCTTGGTAGGCGTGCATTTCGGCGGGGGTGAGGCCCTGCGGGGAAGGTCAGTTTTGAGTTGGAGGCGGTTGATAAGGGGAGGACGGACTTGGTTCTCGGCTCGGGCGTTGTAGGTGGCCACCTGTGGTAAAGAGGTTAGCATTGGTTGCGCATCATCGAGGTTTGGAGGGAGGACATAGGGTAGACGGGGTGGTCAGGGGAGGCCATACCATGTTCTCCGACAAGTCGATGCCGACGCACTGGGTCGTGTATGGAGCGAGGGCCTGTGGGGGTAGTTAGAAATGAGAACGAGATCATCAGGGCTCTTCGGTCGTGAAGGCGGTGTCAGTCTTGAGTTGAAGGGGCCTTACCCGGGATACTGGCAAGTCGGTTAGTGATGCTGCCCCTTAAACTCGTCTTGCAAACAACAAAAAGAAAACCACCACGACGGAATCCTTCAGGCATGCCAACAACCTCACCCCTTCCCCCTCTCCTCAACCTCTCGCCCCTTCGCCTCCACCACTCTCCGTCCCAAACAACCAACCTGTCGGCCAAAACGAAGAATACCCACCACATGCCCCTCGTCACCGACTCCCATCCAGGCACCACCAAATAAACCAAAATAGCAAAGAAAGAAACAACTTACCAACGCCAGTCCCGCAAGCATAATCCAACACCCGCACCTCTCTCGCTTCATTGCCTTCCTTACCCTCCGCCTCATCCTCATCTTGATCAACCCACTCAACACCAATAAACCCGACCCGCTCCCGGATCTCCTCCATCAACCTCGTCAGCGTCGCCTCATGCTTGCTGTCGTAGGTTGAGGCCAGTTTGCTGGAGATGAGTTAGCTGACAGTGCTTATTTGGCGGTGAAGGGATGGCTGTTGGTTTGATGTGGTATATTGTGTCGGTGGCTTGGGTTAGGGGGTTATGTTTGTGTGAATGGGAGAGGCTGGGGATAGCGGTGAACGATGGAGCGGAGGAAGAAGGAGAGGATAATCCAGGAGGTGGACGGGACAGCAGGGAGTATGGGATGCCCGTCTGTCCGTTCACCCTCCTCGCGACGAGAAGACATTCTCATCACGGACGTGGCTTTGCGCCGTGTTTGTCCCGGGCAGGGCCGGTCAGAGCGGCACACGCATGAGGTCGGACTCACTTGAAATACTCCTGGTTCTGCTCCGAGGCGGAATGCCCGTGACCATGGCCGTGGCCGTGACCGTGACCGTGACCGTGATGATGGTGGTGGCCATGGTGGTCATGCCCATGGTGATCATGACCGTGGTGGTCGTCGTGCTGGTGGGTGGCCTGCGCTGACATATTGACGTTGATTCAGGGGAAGGCGATAGCGGCAGTGGTGTTCTGATAGACTTGGAATGCGTTCGTGGCGGGCAATTGAGACAGGTGAAAATGCGGGGTAGCGAGAAAATGGTCAAGAGTTCTTTTTTGATGCAACTTGCAGATCCCGAAGTTTATTTTCTTGCGCTATATAAATACAGATCAGGTTCCCACGGAAACATCTCGGCCACTTTCGACTCGTGTAGCATCGAAGCTCAATTGTGTGCGAAAAGGAGCCGAGACGAAATACTCAGAGGTAGGCTATAAACAACTTTGAGGTTTATGGACAGTTTCTCAAGAGATTGATGTGGTCAAGGTGCAATTGCAGACAGAGAGCCGCTTAATCATCTGGATCGTGTGAGCAGGTTGATATGGTGTGGTGATGACTTCACTTCACATGCTTCGCGGGGAAGCAAGGTCGTCGGAAACGACGAGAATACGGAATCGCTACGGATACTCGGTAGTCCCTGCTTCGTAATTACCACGGACCGCTCCGCACAACACGGCAGTGGCAGGCTCCGTATCGAATGGACAGGCGGAGTATCCGTTCCCAGCCGAGCCGCCCAGGACATCCGATTGCAGTTTACAACAGCCCCTCCCCGTCTGTCCATTGCATTAGCACTCGGTCCTCCAGACGCAACCAGACCAACAATCAAGAAGGCAAAGAACCGGACAACCTGGCCAGAGGAAAGCCGCTTGAACCAGAGGAGCAGGACGGGACCCCCCAAACTCGAACCCGAACCGGAACCAACCACAAAAAACCAAAACCAGAACCAGACAAAGACCAAGGCAGGGCCAAGCCAGCCCGGGGCCAGGCAAGGCAGGTGACGCTCGAGCACGCGAGGACGGGACGGAGCGGCACGAGTGAGATTGCAATGCAAAGACCACAAAAAATAAAAAAAAATTGGAGAATATGGGGGAGGACAATGCAGCCGACAAAAGATACGTACCACCACCCACCACACGCCCTCTCCCCTCCAACACGACTCGGGACGGGAAGAGAGTGAATGAATACAGGAAGAAAGCAACTAGCTATCTAGCCGGCATTTCCGTATGAGGAGGAGGAGGAGGACGACGAACGATCCTCTTTGTTCAATCAATCAACTCGACTCATCGCTCACTCATCCATCACTCATCCATCGTGCTGTCATGTCTCAAAAAAGGAACCCAAGCCAAAGGATCCAAGTAATATGACAGCTCAGCTTTCCTCTCGCGCCATTTTCCACGCCCCATCCTAGCCCCGATAGGCAGCGTCCACCACACCCGACCGCCGCAGTGGGACCTGCCCCAAATTCCCGAACTAGCAGATTTTAGCGCAGTCACCAAAAATTGGGCTGTTGGATGAGCTTGACCAGGATACCTAGATGGTGAGGAGAACAAACGCCAACACCAGGGCGTCGTTAGCAGGTTGGTGGTTTTTGTAGCAGGGGGAGCCAGCAGGAAGCACGCACCAGAGCGAGAACAGAACAGAACAGAACGCGCACGCAGCATCAGGCAGGACCAGAGAGAGCCGATCGCAACCCACTCTCGCCAAAACACCCCGAGCCCAAGCCCAAGCCCAAGCCCAAGCCCAGCCCAGCCGAGCCGGGGGTGGCAGATCCCAGCAATGCATGACCCCGCCTCGGTCCGCAGTCAGTCCCAGCCACAAGGGGGGAGCGAACGGGGGACCAGGGATGAGGCAGAGAGGAATGAACACGACACGACACGCCCTTGGGGTGGCTGAGCCAAAGCATCATCCATCGCGCATCCAAAATCCACCCGTTGAACGCGTTGGTACCATCCATCGATGAATGTATTCTTCCCGTCAGCAGCGTATGTAATATACAATCCCTAAACCGACCCCCAGTCCTCAAGATGAACTGCACTGCGGGAACGGAGTTACTTGTGCGCGCAGCCCGCAGCCCAGCCCAGCCCAGAGCAGGCAGCGCTGGCGGCGCTGGGGACTTTTGGTCGGTCCTCGTCCGAAATATCGCATCGTCCGTCCGTGTACGGCAGCAGCAGTACCGCAACGCACAGCGGCCAGCAGCACAGGACGATCCTCCTCCTTCTTGGCCTTCCTTCCACTGGGGGGGTTCTGTGTGGTGTGGTTGGCGGTGGTGGCTGCTGCTGGCTGTTGGCTGCAGGCTGCTGCCGGCGGTGGTGTGGGCACACCTGCGCGCAACAATTTGTGTGACGCGGCCATGCTTCATCGTTCTGCGTGTCATCAAGAAAGGCTTTCCTGGCGTGTGTGTGCTCTGTTGTTTTAGTGGGCGGGTGCGCCTCATCCCCCTCCAGAGGGAAAAAAAAAACTCTCGAGAAAGTTCTCTTCGCCTGCCGGCGGCCGGATCCATCCCACCCACCACACACACCACGCCACACGCAGACAGGTCCCCTCAAACGGGCGTCTGCTGGCGCCGCATGCCGACCACCTGCAAGGCGAGCAGAACGGCAAGAGGCTTGCTGCAAAAGCTGGGGGGACCGACAACGATGGCGGGCAGGGTAGCGAAACAGGACCAGCGGGCGGGCGGCACGGAGAGACGCGAGCCCCCTCCGCTTCCCGTCCTTGTGATCAGTGAACCGCCCCTCATCTGTTCCGTCATCATAAACTTGAAGTTACCCAGACCCCGTTTGTGTCGCAGCCTGTATGGCTCGCTTGGTCCCACGCGGTGTCCTGGGAACCTGCCTTCCACATATTCGTCTCGGTCGTCGTGATGTACTTGGGGCCAGGGGGGGGGTGGGTGGGGCCAGGGGATGGAGCATGTACATGAAGGGCCAGATGCGGCTTGACGATGATGTGTGCCGTTGGGTCTCACAAGACTTGTTTCCCATTCGCACCCGCGCCGGGAGGAACTGTCAGATCCCACAATTTGCGGCGGCGGCACGTCTCGGTGGTGTGGTGCTTCAGGGTGGAAGGGTGTTACAGCGCGCTGGATTTAATAGCGGCGCTGGCCGCCATTGGCTTGAAACAACGGCCGTGGCGCAACCCCAGGCGGGCCAGGCCCAGTGGGCGGCTTCCAACGGGCCTTCCAGGCCGTCCGTTGGGCCGCCAGAAGAGGTGTCATGCCCCATGAAGCTGGATTTTCTGGCCGTTGGATCGACCCGTGACAGTCTCTGGCTCCCTTCTGTCGCACAAACCCCAAGGCATGTCTGGGATGTGTGCTCTCTCGGAGCAAACTGCCGCGATGAAGCAGAGTGCCGCGTGTCCAAGACAAGACGGCGGCAGCGACAGCACAGGGCAGGGCGACGAGGACGGCATTGCGTTTCCTGGCGCGCTGGCCACTGGCTCACTGGCTGGGAATGTCCGTCGTGCCAAGTAGTTCGGAGAAAGGGGGTTGGTTCGGTCTGTCCTGCTGGACCTGAGGTGAGAGTGACGGGGGCGAGCAGTCTCACCGCTGTTTGCCCGGATTACCTTTTGAAGCCCGTTGTCTACTGCCTGGCCGGGACCCTGGGAGCCCTGAGCCCTGGAGCCCGAGAACTGCTGGCTGGGGAGGAGTGAAGGGGGAGGGGGGGTGGTTGTGGTTGGAGTGGGTGGTTTTGGTGCTGGTGCTGGTACCGGACCCGACTTGTCGTAAACTCCAGGTGTTGAGACACGGGAGGCGGGAAGCGCAGGGTTTGTGTCGTTCCACGGGGCCTGATTCAGCGCATCGGCTGTCATCATTTCAACCCTGGCGGCGCAGGGGCGATCGAAGTATCCCCGGGACCAGGCATCTTACCCGAGCCGCTGCGGCCCAGCGACGGCGGGTGTGCAGTGGGTTGGTTTTGTCGATCTGATGACTGAAACTGGCCCAAATTAGGCTATGCCGTGCAAGCCCCATTGGGGCAACTCAACGACTTGGCCGCCGCCGATCGTGACACCGAGCCGAGCCTGCCAGGCCAGGTCCAGGTCAGCGGTCAGCGCCGACGAGGAAAGACCTGGATGCCATTCCGGGGCCACGGGGAATTAGCGAGTTAGTCAGGTATGTACGCAGTCGTTCCCACGACAGCGAGAAACGACCATCGGACAACCAGAAGCTCACCACCGCCGCTTGTTGGGTCAGTGCGCGGCTTGGGCCGACGGCAGAGAGAAAGGAGGATCTCCCCAGCACAAGGATTGTCTGCAAGTGCTGTCCTGCCGCTGCAGGATACCGCCTACGGAGTACGCCGAGGTGATATCCATGTGGCTGCTCGCCGAGCCGTGTTGATTGAGCCGTCAGCGTACGCTCAAGCCACGGACATGCAGGTTCCGTGGGTTGGCGACCAAGTTGCCCCTTCGTCCTGGGTTGGTCCGAGCCCGCGTGTGCGCCAGCGAGAAGCGGCTCTTGTCTCGCCTCGTCCAAGACGGAAACTCGGTAAGCCTTCGGGGCGTGCGATGTCGGAAGAAAGAAGGCGAGAGTTCGGACTTGTCGCAGTGATTCGACGGCAGCCATCCCGGCGACGGGAGAGTGGGAAGCTGAATTTTAGCCGGATTGTGTGCGTGCGAATGTGCGTGTGCTGGGCGACATCGACTCTAGGGATTCTGTTGGCTGTCGGGTTCCGGCGGTCAAGCACTGCTCAGCCCTACATGACAGACGAACGAGGGCATTGAACCAGTGAAAAATTAACGTTAGCCAATCTCGCTCGCTGTGCTCCGCCAGCGCTGACGCAACCATGACCAGCAGGGGAAGGGGATGGAGAAAGGTTTTGGGGGGAGGGGGGGGGTTGCGTTTGGGGGGTCACGCCCACGAACGGGAAATGCGGAACGGGAAGGTACGGTACGGTAAATTTCGCGGCCCCCATTCCAACGTGGCACAACAGGGCACCCTGGTCCTTCCGTTGTTGCCCCCCGGCTGCCGCGTCGGCCAAGAGCGGGAAAGCGTTGGTTTTTGGGGCCCAATCAGTCAACGGCAACCGACGGCGACAGGGAAGGGGGTCGACCCAAATTGTGGCTAACGACGAGATTGCCTGGAAACGAGCACCCGATGGGCACGAGCAAGCTCGCCCGCTTTGGGGGGGTTGCTGGGGGGAAGATGGGGGCAGAGGGAGAGAGAGCGTGTGTGTGGGTGTGTGGTGTTAGGCGGTTGTTGGGCGGCTGGGCTTGGCCCTCTGAGTTGGCCAATTCCACTTCCATTGTATTGCTGTTCAAGGTTTCGGGATGGTCGCAGCGAAAGCCAGTGAGCTCGCTTCTTGTCGCTAACCCTCGGACTCGCCTGGGCTGGGCTGGGTGGTATGGTGACAGCTCTTGGCCCTCTGCAGCGACAAACGGACTAACTGAGGCAAACGCCGTCGCGTCAAGGAACGGACGGGTCCTCTCGGGCGGCCGGGATCTCGGCCACCCCCATTTCAGCTGGCCAGCCTTCGCCCCCTCCCCCCCGCTAACACCAAAAAATTCCAATCTTCTTTCGGGAACTGGCGCGCGGGAGGGAAGATGTGGAGTGCAGGCCGGATTTATCACGTGAGTGCCAAGGCCGCACCTGATTGGCCCGTTGGTGCTGATCGGGCCCTTGTGGTGGGCGACAAAAGCGGCCACCGATCCCCGTCCAGGGCTCCCGACCGCCACCAAACCTCGCCCTGCGACGACGGGATGCAAACGCGAGTGTTGGGTCGGCGCGCTGCCACTCCCCAGTCAGACCGCCATTTGGGGATTGCGGCGGCCAGCAGCCCTGGTCCCTTTTGCCCGATTGTTTGCGCCGCGAGACCGCAGCAGCGCGTCGCCCGCTGTTGGTCGGGTCAGGCTCTGGCCTCGTCTGTCCTGGCGCCCTGGCCCAAATTTCGTTGGCGATTTGGGTGCCAGGCTGTCCCCTAGCCGCGAGGCGCCCTCGAACACAGCCCAGCCGCCTCTGTTTGCCGAGATAATTTCAAACCGGTGCCGCCCTCCTCGCCCTCCCGTCTTTTCAAACAGAGCCCGGTGAGCGACGCGCCCTGCCTCGGCGCCAACTGCCCAACAAGCCCCGACCCTGCCACGACGACGTACTCTTTGCCCGTTGCGTCTGGGCCGCCAAAGCTCTACAGACACACCAGTGACGCCCGATCCCCAGACGCGCGCTCGACCCCCCGGCCACAGTGTCCGTTATCTTCTCGATAGATCCGGGATGGGGAAGCGCCGGGCGCGGGAATGGGGATCACCTGGTCAATATTTGGGATATCCATCGACAGGGCCTGTCCCCGGCTCGGTTCTTGGATGCAGATCATTCCAGGAGCGCACCCCGGCGTAGTCTGAGCCGTCTTGTGGTGGATTTCCGCTGGTGTCAAACCGTCCGTTCCCCGCAGCCACACCAGAGACACCTCGTCGACGTGAGAGTCCAGGAGACCCTCGGCGGCCTAGTGAACCAGGAAACGGCAGCCTAGCTCGGGAGATTGGTTGGAGAGTGACGAGCAGTTGGGCGCTCGCTTCCTTCCCCCCCCCCCCCCCCAAACTCGTCGCCTTGCATTCGGCGTGATAACACGGGACGCCAGCATGCTGCGGCCGACCGCAGCATGATGGTGTGGCATCCACGACACCATCGGGCCAACCGCATGACGCAGGCCAGCTAACACTCGACAAACTCGATCAAGCACCGGATGACACTCCCTTCGCCAACCCGCTCTGAGGCCGCTCCCGGGCCCCTGGGATTGACTCTCACCAGCCGACGCTGACGGGCGCGCTAAGTAGCGTTGTCTGGTCGCGTCCCAGCACACACATACATACACACGCACGCACCACACTCTGGATGCCCCCTGCCAGCACGCTAATGCGACTCCCGTCCGATGGCTACCGTAGCACAGACGTCGCCGGGTAGGACCGTTTCGCCAAGCATCTTCTCCCTCCGCGACGGGAGACGGAGGAGAGGCGACGTCCTGGCCCCGGCTGTCGGTGGGTTTCCGACGGGCAGCACCAGGGTTCTGTCCTGCAACGTAAAGCCTGGTAATTACTCGTACATGCCGCTGCATATTACAGGACCTGTGGACAAGGAGAGGCAGTTCAGGTGGCTGTCTCGGGGCCTTTGAGGGACACGCCGGCGTCGCTGAGTACGAGAAGGGCCAGAAAAGGGGGCATGAGGTCTTCAAACCCGCCGTAGTTGGCTGACTGGCACTTTTTTTCAATCGCAGAGCCACGCGGTCGTCCGTCCTCGAGGCAGAGAGCCTCTCGCCCTTCAGTCAGCTGGAGCTGGGGACTTTGAGCCAGGCAGCGGACAGTCAGCGCCCGACTAGACTGCTTCGCCGCCGTGTTTCAGGCTCCCCTTCGCCCAAAAGGAGTCAGCAACTAGTTTCTTATGTGAGTTCCCTTATTAGAGCCTAGTTTTTCAGGTGCGCTCTGTGTGCGTCGAGGATCGGATGGAGAGCGGAGTGATCATCAGCCAGTCCATGGCGCCCCAGCAAGGGGCGAAACGGGCTTGCTGCAGGGGCTGACAGAACAGGCCCTTTCTTCAAAAGCCTCATCGGCGGGCAGAACAATAGCATTGGATAGTGCGGCACATTATTACTCGTAGTCTAGCCCAGCCCGCCCTCTGCATGCTCCGCACATCCAAGAATATGCTAGCTATTATATTCCGTACATATGTCTCGCTTGCAGTTGATGTGACGACGGCGGGCGTCCACACTTGCGATGGAGGATGGTCATGGCGGTCTGACCAACACCTCTTCGTCTTCCCCTCCTTTCCCCCCTCCACCCTCCCCTTACCATCCCAGTCCGCTCCGTTCATGGTGCTACCGCTACCGGGGACAAGGAGTAGGGCGGGTGTGCCCTGCTGCTGCTTGTCTGAACTAACTCCCGTACATAGTAGCGTGCCCAGCCATCGCTCAGCCGGTCCCAGCCGGCCGGGACGCCGGCTCCTCGTTCGTTGTTGGAACGGATTTCCGGCCGAGGCTTGTGGATTGTTGTGGACACTGGCGTCCTGGGTGACTTGGGTGTGGTGTGGGTAATCTGCAACTCCGATCCTCGCACACGCACACGTCAACAAAGGGGTGAAGGTCAAGGGTCGAACGAGGGTCGTGGGTCGAGGAGGGTGGATGCTGCCGCGTGTGCAATGCCCACTTCTTGCCCAGTATACGGCCCGACAGCCGCCCCCAGCCCCCTGGCTTCGTACAATCCATTGCTGGCATAGCCATGGTACGGAGTAAACAGTCGCCACCGTCACGGTGCAGTGCGGATTATGCAGGGCGTGCCCGAATATCACGTGTATTATCACCAAAAACATGGCGACGCCCCTCTCCACTTCGCTACTTCCCGCTGCTTCCCTCAGCTCGCTCCCGTTCTCCCGTAGGTTCTTTCCCTCATTGCGAACACCTCCGACATCCGTCCCCCGTTCCTCGACCTTGTCCCTGTCCTTGTCCTTGTCGACGCCCCCGCCCGCCAGGCCCTCTCGACACAACACACCGAAGCTGTCTTTTTGAAACAGCGACGTCTGGCGTGCGTGGCCCCCCTGGAACCTGGAGAAGAGAAGCGAGCTCGGGGGGGGGGGGGGGGGGGGGTGGAGGGCAGGGGGAGAAGACAAGGGGTGATGGGTGTGTGTGTCAGAAAGTCAGGCTGGCAGACCGCAGACAACACTACCACACAGCAGCAGCCCCAACAGCCCAGCAGCCAGCCAGCGCAGCAAGCCCACCAAAAAAAAGGGGAGGGAGGGAATGCGATCCCGAAAAGCACGCCCCCCTGGGCCGAACCAATGGCCTCGGCGGGACAGCATGTGCCGCAGCGAGCTACCCATGCAGGAGCAGTCCAAAGGGAGCAAGGATGCAGATCAAACAGGCCAATGGCGGCGCGGACCCGAAAGAAAGGGAGGCGGGATGAGCCTAAAGAGGGTGCGGGCGGCACGCGAATCCATGCCGCAGTCGCTCCCATCGATCCACCCGATCCATCTCCACCTGCTGGGCAGAGGGTTTTGCTTGGCAGCGGAGAAAGCCCGCGAGGGCGGGCGGGTGCTGGGGGCCGCCAAGAGTGATGTGCATGCTTCGAGACAGACGGAGAGGGAGAGACGGTGGTGGGTGGTGGTCGTGGTGTTGTTTTCTCTGCCTCCCCCCATCTTCTTGTCTTGGATGCCACCACCACCACCACCACCACCACCACCACGCCCTCCATGCCATGCCATGCATTCCGTGTCATTCCATTCCTGGCCGTGTTAATCAATCACCATCATCACCTCAGGTCATCACCCCCAGCATCGCCACCACCACCACGACTTGGACGGGACTGACGCTAGCTGAGAGCAGCCGGCTTCGGATGGTGCGGGGCAGCTCTGACACGGAATGAATGAATGAATTTGGGCTAGTTATTATCTCCTCGGGCGGGTTGCGACAGGTGGCCAAATGAAATGCCTGGCTGGTGTGACGGAGATGCTGTCACCGGCCTTTGGGCGCAGGGGGAAGAAAGCGAAGGATGGAGGGAGAAAAAGAGCAGGCGGAAACACCAGACCCGACCCACCATCACCTCACCACCACCACCATTGCTCAGAAAACCGCACTACCACTACCACTGCCACCACCATCACCTCGCAAGCGCGTCGTCGCGACCGAGGCGTCCACCGCCCATCGCGCAACCACTGCCCACCGCCCCCTTCTCTCGATGCATCATCAATGCACCACTGCACTGCAGCCCTGTCCATCCACCTCGCGTTTCCTGCGGGACACCTTTTCCTCTCCATCCCATGCCATCCCAACAAACCCTCTTTCGGCCGCCAGCTCGCATCTCCTGTCTGTTTATCTGTTGGCTGGCATGATTGTTACTCCAGACACGCACGCATCCACCTACCCATGCGGCGGCGTCCTCCGTCTGTCTGCATATGCCTTCCTGTTTGCTTCGTCGATCGCCTGCTGCAGGTTGCCCTCAGGGCCAGGCAGGCCTAGGGGGAACCCAGCCACGACCTGGTCAACGAGCGAGCAGGGTGCGCTGCCGGGTGTCGAACGCCGTTTTTTCGCCCAAGCCAGAGAAAAAAAATCGCACAACTGTCCATCGCCAGGACGCAGGCGCAGGTCGATCCGAGTGGTCCTGTCTCTGTCCTGGCTGGCTGGCTGTCGCTCTGTTGCACCACGCACACCCACCCACCCCCGCCTTTTGATGACTGCTGGTCGGTCCGTCGGTCGCCGTGTGGTGGGTGGTGGTGATGGTGGTGGCCCAGTTTCGCCAGGCCTAGCTCAGGTGTCGTGTGGGAAGCTGCACGTCGCCGAATCCAGGCGACACAGCCCAGAACCGACATCCTACCGCGCTGTCGGAGCCGTGACGGCGTGCAGGCTAACGAGCTGCGGCCTGGTGCCCGACTGGCCTTCAACCCCCTCCCCTGGGCATCAGCATCATCCCCGTGTGCGTACTGTGTAATCAAGCGCCAAATGAATTAGCTGCCACACGATGTTGTATTGGGAAGGGGGGCGTGGCTGATGGTGGGCATTCGAGAGCAAGGATGGGCCTGCTTCTTTGTCGGCGGGTGCCGACATTTTTTTGCTCTGCTCTCACAGCTTCAATGCAGCTGCAAAGCACCACACAGCACGCAGCACAACACAGGGTCAGCTCAGCACACCTGCCACAGCCCACGCAGGCAGGCGCTGCAGCGACCCACCGCCGCTCACGAGGACATGATCTCTGGCGTTGACAGGCTGCGTGGAGTGAGAGAGAGGCAAGGAAGTCGGGAATCGGCAGCTGATGGTGCGAGCTACGGAGTAGGCCAGAGCATCCAAAAGAGACTAAAAACAACACCCTGCAACGCCCTCTCATCTGCACAGTACATACTGCAGGTATCCGTACTGGCCCAGGGCCTGCCCTGCTCACCTCCCCGCTTCCCCCTCCTCCCCAAACCTTGGGGTTTTCCATCCATTCCGGCTGCCTGGGACACGCAGACCAGAAGGGTGTGGCTGCGAAACCCTGAAAATTCCATGCTTTTCACCCCCAGACCAGACCTGGACGAGGGGGGAATGGAAAATGGAAGGGTGAAGTGAAGGGGAGGTGGGGGACTGGAAGGTCGGGGTTTGGTTTCAACTGCCTGCCTGCTCTGCTGCCTGCCAAGCCACCTATGACCGTTTATTCCTTGCTTGGGGTTGCCTGGGGAGGAACAGGCTCGCTTCGTTTCGTCCTTTATCGTCTGCTGGCTGCAACGCTCTGCTGGCTGCAACGCAACCAAAGGGGGAAATGGCAATGGGGAATCATCGCACAATGGATGGGCAGGCAGGGCAAGCAAAACGCTGGACTGGACTCGGCCTCCGCGCTGGGCCGCGTCCATCTGTTCACCGTCTGCCCTGGGCAAAACGAGAAGCTGGCCAACTCCATACCAACCACGCGTGCGAGTGTGCCTTGGCGCATGTGCTCATCGAACGGCAATCTGGCCGCGTGTCTGCCCGCCGCCCACACCCCTCTCTATTTTGCTGCTTGCTGCTCCTGCCCCTGTTTTTGCCTGCCCTGTTCTGCCTGCCCTGAAGTTGGAGGCGGCATGCCGGTACCTGGCCTGGCGTAGATGTACCGTTGAGTATGGGAACATCACTCCCACTCCCAACCCCAGAAGGGTTGTCTCCTGGATGGATGCTGGCTTGGATGCATATGCATCCATCACCAGACGGACAACAACCCCTTCGTTCTCGCCCAATCTCCTTTGCCCTTCCCTCGTTTTGGACCGCTCTGGCCTTGCTCTCGAGCCCCCCTCCTTTCCTCCCTCTCGGCCAGCAGTGACAGCTCATCACCCGCGGCACGGATGCCCCCTCTCTGGTTCGGCCCGGCATCGTCGTCCTCTCGGACCGTTCTGATCCAACCCGCCCGCCCAAGTTACTCCGGCGGCACAAGACGAGTGTTGTGTGTCTGTGTCCCCGCGCAGGCGCAGGAGAAGGGGTTGGTGAGGGGGGGGACGATGTGTGTCTGTAAACGATTGGCACGCTGCGCTGCGCTGCAGTGCACTGCAAGCCTTCTCATAGCTAATAGGTAGAGCAGACAAGAGGCGGGGGGTTTTTGCAGTTGCATTTGCAGTTTGCAGGTTGCGCTACGATGGTGGTTACTCTCAGCCGGCCGGGCCGGAGGGAGGGGGGGGCATAGATTGCCGTGCAGCACAGGATGCGGTGGACGTTGCTCTTTGAGGTCAGCAGATGCGGCACGATAACTTGGGAGGTACGGAGTACAAGACGGACGGGGTTGGGAGAATTGTTCCCTTTTCGTTGGGTTGCTTTTCCTGCTTTTTGGTGCGACAACTGCTGCAGCATCTCATTTTGTTTTCTTCCTATCTGATCTGTCACTTTTGAACGAGTCTGTGAGGTATCTGCCAACTCATCCATCCATCCATCAACGTTTATTTCTTGATGCAAATAGCAGCTGCTGCAGTGGTGGTGATCTGTAAGTGGGAGGAGGGAGTGGAGCCTGTAAGTTACAGACGACGTGCATGCGACCCCACGATGGCAGCGTGTAGGCAGCCTGTCTCAGCAGAGAGGGGGAAAGTCGGTTCCCAAAAGGGGTTTTGGCATTCTGTTTCCAACCCCTCCTACAGCTGCCCAACCTCCTATCATCAACTAGTCCGTTACGATCCCGCCGATGGGGCGCGCCGCGGCTTCGTTTGGGCCTCGGGAGCGAATCTTCGGCTCGGTTCCAGATTTCAGGCCCTCTGTTTTCGGGAGCCGTGGATGGATGAATGAATGTCTCTGTACCGCGGAGGTACATGTATGTGCTGAATACTCCGCACGTCCCCCGTATGCAGCCTCCAAAACCCTTCGTACGACACAGGCAACCACACACGGACGGGGTCTCTGCCTTTTTTGCCTTGGGCGGGGAGGGGAAGGGAGCTGCGGGGGCCCTGCCGGCCGACGGCTTTCCCTTGTTCTTGTACGACCTGAGCAAACGTGGGCTGGGTTGATCACATCGCCGCCGCCGCCGACGCCTCCGCTCGCCTACCTGCCTGGCCCTGTGCCGGGGATGCCATGTACCTGTGTTGCGTAGGTGGGTTGCTTGTGCGTGTGCTTGTGTTGCCTGAGATGCCGGCACAGGAAAGCAAGAAAACAGCAGAAATAAAAGAACAGACCGCAGGATGCATTGGCCCAAACGCAGACGCAGACGCAGACGCAAGACGCAGACATACTCGCCATATGGGATGTGTGTGGCTGGATGTTGTGTACCACAACAGTGGCGTCGAAACGTCAATGTAGATGCAGGCGAGCGACGCAGGCGGCCGGGCGGGCGAGCGAGGAGCGTCCGCCACACCACGCAGCTTTTCCCTCGCTCTCTCTCGCCCTCTCGGATCGCACAAGAGAGCCATAACACAGACGCTGTCTCACCCCGCGATGCCGGTTCTCGCGCGTGCCGGTTGGTGTCTCTGATCTGATCGTCATGCCCCTCCAGAGGAGGGGCGGACGGGGGCGTGAGTAAGGGGGGTGGGGAGGCAGAGAGGCGGGGAGGAATCGGTGACATGAGCACAACCCGAGATCGGTTCAGCTGTGGTTCGGATCTTTTTTGTCTCTCCTCCTCCCTCCAATCCCCCAATCCGCTCGCAGGGAGCTCCACCACACAAGTCCGCGGTCTCGTATGTCATCTACATCCATGAACTCTCTCTCGACATACCAGATGTGCGACACGGCATGCCTTGCCATGCCTTAGGCGCCTGTGTGTGTGTGCGTGCGTGTGGTGTTGCTCGAGGGGGCCTGGTTCAGCTGACGTTGCTCTCGAATGTCTCACAGCGTTTATCGATGCCTTTTCCCCATGGGCTTCGATCCTTTGGTTCGCTGACACGCTGCAGACGATATGTGGGTTTACAGAGAGGGGCGGGTGGGCCGCGCAGGCACTTCCTCGGGTTATGGGCGAGGCAACTGCCGAGAGGCTGTCGAGATGCGGGTGCCCGCTTTGGTGGCGAGGTATCCGTAAGGAGAGGGGAGCTGTCTGTTTTTTTCTCTTTTTTTTTCTGGCTTGCTGTTGTTTTTCGTCTGTGCGTTGCATGAGAGAGAGCATTAGAGTGCGGAGAAGAGATGTTCTCTGCTTCGTCAGTGCTGTGAGTGATTGATGTCCATCCATCCATACGGAACGCTTGGTGCTCGTAGTATTCGTTCCGTCCGCGCTGCAGACTGGATTGGCCTGGACTGGGCTGGACGCGACCAGAGTGTCAGCACTGCTTGGCATTGAGATGCAAAGAGGGTCACAGATTAATTCCCAGTTAAATTAATTGCTCGCACACCCTCTCACTCGCATCGCCGTATCGGGTTGGCTAGTCACCTGCGTGGCCATCTGATACCGTGCGGATTCTGCAGATTCTGCGGATTCCCTTGCCTTGAGATGCGCCCGAGAGACCAGGCGCGCAGCGGTTTGATTTTGGCGGACCACTTGGAACTGGCGAGCAACGGTTGTCCGTACCTACACAGTTGGTGCGCCGTGCTGTGGCTCCTTCGCCCCCCGTCGTGACCAACGGGACCCCGTCTGCCGTGGTCGCGCAATGCTGAGTGGCGCGTCTCACACAAGACACAGTGAGACCTCGGCGCATCACTGGGCGAGACCCTTTGGGCGCCCAACACGGACCGATCGTCGATGCCCAAACCGAGCGGTCGGCAGCCGGCAGCCGCCTCGACAGGCTCGGGCCCCACGGCGTGGGCATGCCGATGCGCGCACCGGGCCGAAGACCCAGCGCACACCCGAGTCCGTGCTACCGGCCGACCGCCGCGGCCGGGGGCGCTGTACTGCCGAGATTGGGTGCGTACTGTGTTCAGATGTACTGTGTGCGATGCTCGCCGCTCGCTTGTTCGTGAAGGTCTCCCTCCGGAAAACGGGCTGGTCCCGACGGCGTCTCGGCTGCGCGCTGCTGTGCCGTCGAAGCAGGTTCATGGCCCCCATGCGGCTCTCGGATTCTGCCTGTCTGGACAGGCACAAGGCCGCGTGTGTTTTGGCCCCCAGCAGGAGGACGACAGTTATTTCGGTTGCACCTCATGTCAGCGGGGGGGAGGAGCTAACAATAGACGGACGTACAATTTCCATACCTGGTGCCCATATTTCATCCTTGGAAACGCCGCAGCAAACCGTCTTGCGAACGGGTTTGGTTTGTTGCGCGGGCAGTTCAATTGGCAGCAATCAAGCTGAGCTGTGTAGCTGTGTTTGTTGGGTCCGTCATTGGGGGTCCAGCTGGCCGAGAAGCCCAGCGAGGGCCAAGGCCCCAGCAAATGAGAGATGCCGCCCACGCTGCGGCCCCAACTGCGGCCTGCACGTCGCAGCCGCTTTCGTCGCGCAACACAATACTGTGTACACCAAAAAAATAAAACAGGCCATTTTTTTTTGCCCCAGAGTGAGCGTCCGTGTTAGAGCTGCGAAAACACCTCGTGCATCCGAGGAGACCTAACGGACGCGCGCCTGCATGGCCTCTCGCCCTCTGGTGGTCGGCTGACCAGCCTTTTGCGGCTCGATGATATGATCAGTCGCGCACACGAGGTCGTCGAGGGGGGCTTCACGACGTAATGGCGGCCGTCGTCCGAACTTGGGGGCTGCTCTGAGGTAAATTTGTACGAAGGGCGAAAACGGGTATCGTATGGGTTCTGTACGGAGTAATTACGGCCAACTCGGTCCGTCTGACTGTTCGCAGGCCACTACGGAGTACCCACTGCACCCCTCCCCCCCCTTCCCCCCTTCCCCGCCGCTTGGACAGGGAGCGCGGCCCGCACCTCTTGGTCCCAGCTCCATCGCTGCCAGATGGGAGGGACCGAGCCGGGGGTCCATGAAACCCGTGCACCCCAATCCACTCTTTGTTGTGCCGGCCGGGTTGCTTGCTGGTTCCAGGGAAATCCGCTGTTGGATTGGGGGTTCGGTGTTGGGGGCTGGGCTGACCACAGCACCTAGTAGTCGGGAGTTGGCGGGCGCTGCTTGGTCTGGGCTGGGCGAGGGCTGGGCAGTGCACGAGGGGCATGCGCCGCTGAGCCTGTGACCCAACGCACCTGCTGCAGAGCGGCAGCACTGATCCTCCAGCAGCCAGAAGCAAGAAGCAGAAAAAAACTCGTCCAGTCCCGCCTCCTCCTCTTCTCCCCGATTTTCCCACATCATGCTGCCTCCACCTGCCCGCGCGCATGCTTGACGCGGGTGCCGGTATCTGAGCGACACACGACACACGACACACGCAGCACTTCCTGTGCAACATAGGTACTGTGTACATCCATTCGACCCCCGCCCAGGCCGAGGAATCCGTGGTGGTCGCCTCAACCGACCGGCTCGATTTTAAAACCAGTCGCCCCCGACCGAGACCCAAACCTGCCGTCCCGAAACGTTCGGTCCCCCTCTGGCTCAACGTTGGCCGCCAGCAGCGTGACGTTGTTGTTGCTTTCTCTCTGGCACAGACGCCGGCACCGACAACTTGCGCGCGCGTGCGTCCTCCACTCGGCGGATATTTGGCACCTCGGTCACATCCACATCCACGCCACGCAGCCCAACGAGCCAGGCATCGCCGGTCTGATTCCCGCACGGGGTCTCCGACCAACCACCAACAGCCCGCCGACGGCCGGCGCATCCAGTCACGGACGGTTTGAGCCGAAGGGGCATTTTCGATTTCGTTGTGTGGCTTGCTGCAGTTTGGCGCCCCTTGCAAGCACCACGCAACGCAGCTCGACGCAGAGCGACGCATCCAGGAACTCAGAGGTATGTTGGCGACGCTGGCTCCTCGCTCCCTCCCCTCTCACGTCTCTCTGCCCGTCCGTCCATCCATCCATCCATCCATCCATGCCGTGTGTTTGCACTGCGCTTGCAGTCGCCCGCTGCTGCTCCCCACTACACGCTGCCCGCTGCCCACTCGTGTCTCTTGCCTGCGAGCTCGTGCAGCCAACTGCCTACACGTGCAGCAGAGGCGACGCAGGGCCCGAGGTGCGGCGAGCGGGGCGGTCAGGAAAACGAGGCAAGGCCCGTCTTTTCCTTGGTCCCCTTGGTTCCTCAAGTCCTCGGGTTCATGGGCGCTGTCTTCCTCGGTCGATCGGGGGTTGCTGTGCGTTCCTTCGCCCTGCCCCTTTGGTCACGGTCGAATGCGTTCCAGCAGCAAAACGGCTGGCCGTGCGCACTCTTGCCTCTTCGCACCCCCATCAAGCCCCTGCCATCATCATCCATCCCCATGTCCCCCCCTTCCCCTCCCCCCTGTTGCCTCCCACCCCCCTTGTCCAGCCGCCTGCGCGAGCGGCAGCGCCAGGGAGTCACTCGGGCGATGGGCCCACCCCTCCTCCAACCCACACACCCACACGCCCGCGTGCTGCAGCTAGCACCTGCACGTTACGCCCGTTTCCGTCTCCCTCCCGCTTTCCATCCATGTTCCGCTCCCCTGTCCCTCCGTCAGCCGGCGCCTTCGTGGCTACCACCCATCCATCCCATGGCCGCGCCCAGTGGGCCGCCCTGGGCCGCCCCATGGCTCCCCCATGGCTCCCCGTGGCTACCCACCGCGGGCGATCGAAACTGCTCACGCTGGCTCCTTCGGGGGAGGGGGCGCCCAGACCGCGGCCCTGATTGGCTGCTGCAGAACACGATGCGTCGTTCCACTCCAGGGGGTCAGCCTGCGCTTTCATGCAGCCCCCGGGGTTATTTTCCTTTCAGCCCCGCCCGTCCTTGCCCGCCCGCATCGCTGCCACGCTAACTTCGGGTCCCAGGCCGTCAAAATAACAAGGGAACTCCCGCTCCTTGATAAAAAGGCTCGTTCCAGTTCCCGCCCCGGCGCAACATACATCATTACCCGCCCCGTCCCATCCCATCCCATCCAACCATCCATCCGTCCAGCACTCATCCTGTGTTGCTGCCCACCGTTCCGCCCTTTCTCGACCTCCACCCCCTTCCTCGACCTCTCCACCCCCCATCCGCGACACCACACACCCCCCCTCGTCTTCCACCCCGGCAACCCAGCATCCCAGCATCCCAGACCCAGCAATCCAACCGACCCAAGCCCGACCCGCATACCTCGCTCCCTCCCGCCGTCTATTTATTCGGCCCATTCCACCCACGTCTCACACCCCGCCGGCCCCTCCCTCCCCTCCCTTCCCGTCCTAGGCAGGCTCTTTCAAACAAGCACCGCCAACCCTGTGACTCCATCCCAACATCGGACTCCCTCGTCGTCCAGGGCCTGACCTTGGTGGAGTTCAACCTGTGCCTGACGCACGACGCGCGTCCTGGCCGAGACTCGACTCGAATTCTCGACACTTCCTCGATCCGGGGCATTTGCATGTCAGGAGCTCGTGGGACTCTTGTGTGAGAGAAGAGAACAAGAAACCCACAGCTTGACAAGTCCAGGCATTTCTTTGAAAACAATCACAATCGCATCGCCGTTGTTTCTCGAACAACCCCCCACCACTACCCAGCCAGCTGCAGGATGGCGGACGACTATCGACGAGGCCGAGCTGAACCGCCACGGGAGAACGGCGACGACATGCGCTACGGCCCTCCTTCCGACGGCGACGACCGCAAGCGGCCTGCGCCGGGCGGCGGCCCAGACGGCGGGGCTCTGCCCTCCATGTCCTACCCGCCCACGGCCCCGCCGTATCCATCGGACCCACGCTACCAGGAGAGGGGCCTCCCGCCCGACCCGAGATACCAGTCGGACCCCAGGAGCTGGCCCCCCGAACCCCCAGCGTCGAACGGCTACGCTTCTCAGCCCGAGGGGCGCTACCACCCTCAGTTCCCGCCCCAAGATCCACGCCAGTTCGAGGACCGGCGACCCTTGGAGGACCGGAGGCCCTTTGACGACCGCCGCCCCTACGACGACAGGAGGCAATATGACGACCGCGACCGCGACCGTGACCGCCGACAGTACGATGACCGTCGGGGGTACGATGACTCGAGGCCGTACGACGACCAGCGGCCGCCGTACAGCGACCGTCGGGGCTACGGCGACCCGTACTACGATGGCCAGCAGGGGCCACCAGGACGCGGCAGCGGCGGCGGCGGCGGCGGCGGCTACGGCTCCGACTACTATCGCTATGGCCCCTATCCCTACGGCATGGGCCCTCCGCCCCCACCGGCATCCGCTGCCCAGCAATCCGCACCGAGGCAGAGGACGTCGATCGCCTGCCGGTATTGCAGAAAGCGCAAGGTAAGCAGGCAGCAGCATTCGCGGCCGCAGAGGCCCCCAGTTTGGGCAGCCCGCCCCCTAACCAACAAATTTGAATTCTTGGGCTAACTGGATCCCTGATAGATCCGCTGCAGTGGTTACACACACACCACCAACGGCAAATGCACCAACTGCGACAAGCTTCGAATCGACTGCATCTTCCAGCCCGTGTCGTCGAACTCGTCGGCCGCCTTTGTTCCGGTGTCGGCTGTCCCGGGAGGCGTGCCGCCGGGAACACCACTCTACGGAGCGTACGGCCAGCCCCTGCCTCCCGCGGCTGGGCCGCCCCCACAGAATCGCTCGTACCAGTACCCCCCGAACGAGTACACGCCGCCCATGCACTCTCCGACGGGGTCGTACTCGGCTTACGACGACAAGGACGGTGGGCGTCGGCGGGCGCGTCCCCAAGATGAGGAACACAGCGCCCGGCCGCCCCCGCCAAACTACCCTCTCGACGACGACCCTCGCAGGCGGTCTCCCGTTTCGATCCACAGCAACGGCACACCGCCTGCAGGCTACCACCCGTTCCAGCAGAGCCCCTACGACCGGGACCGGCCTCCCACTCCCAACCAGAACAGCCCCGGTCGTCCCATGCCGCCCCAGCAGCAGCAGCAGCAGCAATTAAGACCCGTGCAGGCCAGCTCGTCGCAGATGCAGCAGCAACCGCAACGGCAGTCAGCGGCGGAGTCGAAGGCACAAGCTCAGTCGCAGCCCCCCTCAGCCGGCGGGTATGCGAACCCAATGAGCCTGGACAACATGATGGGGCCGGGACCTCGGGCGGTCAACGACATTGACCGGAACATGCTCGGGCGGTTGAACCGGCGGTCGTAAAGGAGGGCTTTGGAGTGCGTGGCAGAGTGGAATTCAAATGTCAAAGCTGATTTTTGCGGAGGGGAGGCGAGACCGACATGGAAAAGGCAAACGGAATTCAAGAACTTTTGTCTCATCGGATGTCTGTTTTTTTCCTCTGTGCATTGGTTGGCTTCTTCCCTTGGCCGGCAATGTATCTCACCTCTTACCCCCCCCCCTCCTTTTCCTGCTTTCGGGAGGATGCTTGTGTGTTGGATTTGCATGGTTTCAGTTGCGCCTCGTGTTTTTGTCAAGGTTTCCGGGTACATAGCGAAGAACAGGACAGCCTCACGGCTCGGATGAACAAGTTCAATTTCTTTTTTTGACGCTACTTCTCTTTCCGTCTACCATTGGGTTTTCTCGAGTCTGTTCTCTCGAAATCTCTGCTCGTATTGTACTCTATGGTTTATTGCTTTTTGCAAAGTCATTCAATGTAACCAGTGTGTGCAACCCGCTTTTTTAGTCTAGCCTTGTGGTGCCGCCGGCGTCGGAGCGGAGAACGAAGGGAGCTGGGTGCTACAGGCAGCGTCCGGGGATCCTTTGCTCTCAACGTCCCACCGTCCGTCGCCAGCGTTTTTTCCCACCGCTAGTTATTAGCTGCCTATCCACTTCCCGTCACCTGTGTCCATCTTGAATAATTAGCTGCGGTTCAGCTGCAGTCCAGCCGCAGAAAACAGTGTCCATCCCGCGAGGCCAAGTAACAGCAATGGGTACGGGAGGTTAGCTCCACGGTGTGTGCTGTGATACACCCAAAGTGGCCCTCCGCCTGGTTTCCATGTCAAGTCACCCAGCAAGGATGGCATGGAAACGGCGGCGGAGACGGGATGTGGAGGAGACGACGAAACGCGGAAGAACTGCCGCGCACCCACTCACACGCACCCCACGGGACGGACGCGCGTGTTGCAAGTGAGTGTGGGTGGGTGAGTTGAGAGAAGAAAAAAGGGGTGCTCAGATCCCGTCTTCCCCGACCCGACCAGAGGAACCCAGCCAGGCAAAAAAGCAGGCCTATCCACTTGGCCCAAAGTGGCATGATCCTCGAATTTGGGGCCGCGCGCACCTTTTCTGCTGCTGTCCCCCCCCACCGGGCTGTCTCTCTCTGCCCAGCCCAGTGAGGACAGGGTGGTGCGGGAGCACTATTTGCTGGGAGACCGGCACATCCCTGGAGCCTGCCGGCTTAGGTGGCTGCTGGCTCCCTGGTTATCACGACGCTGCTCCCACTGGGCTGGGTTTGCGCTTGCTCCACTGGTGATGAATGGATGGCTTGGGATGGGCGAGGCGTTGGGGAGAGGCAGAAACACACAAGCCGCTTTCCCTTCCCTGCTCCCATGATGGAGGAGGTGTGTAACTCCAACACCACCCCCTCCTCACGAGGTAGGTACTCCTCCCCCCTTTCCTCTCCTGATGTTGTGCTACAAGGAGGGTTGATCCCTTCCACTGGCCAACCCCAACCAAGCAGCTGAGCTGATAGGGAGGAAAACGACATTGCGTGATGTGTACAGATTACTTGTAGATGTAGACGATGTATCTTCTTGCATGTTCCCCCATCCACAAGAAAAGTGATGTGCTTTTTCGCCTACTGCCGGCCGGCTGCTTGGCTGGTTGCTTGTCAAGCATGCTCAGCAGCAAAGGGAGCCCCGGCTTCGCGTCCGATTAGACGGGCGGGCGGACGACCGACGTCCCCCGAGAGACCACGACAGGACAGGGACAGAAACGCACTAAACTCGCGCCGGCAGGGCCACTCGCAGTGAATTGACGAGCCAACCAACCAGCTCCCCCCCTTCCCCCACAAAGTTCATCGCCTGCTGGTTGTTAGGTGCTTCGCCCATGGAGATGGGGATTGGGGGGGGACAGACGGATATGTACATACATATTGCTGTGGATGGTCAAAAGCACAGGACATGACAGAACGAGCAGGGCGGATGGATGCGCACAGCACGCCACGCCACGCCACGCTGGCGAACGAGCTGTTGCTGCTGCCGTGCTGCGAGGAGGCGGGGAGGGGAAGGCGGCTGAGTTGTCTCTCTGTCTGTGGCTGTCCGTCGTCGTCCATGGGCAGCAGCATGCTGCACGTCAACGAAATGCACACCTACCGCATCATGTACCCTGTGCGTTCCATGCTTAGACTTTCCCCGCTCCTCAACAGCTCACTCGCTCGCCCAATCTGCAGTTGCAGATAGATGTATGGAGGAGGTATGGCATGTATTGTGGCTCTGCACGTCTGAACTGACACGAACAACCCTACATATGCACCTGCAGGGCCCGATCTTCATGACCGTTTGCCCTTGTTCCACGCGATTCTGGACCACGCCTTCCCCCGCTTCACTCCCCTCCATCGGAGCGAAGACACCGGCCGGCTGGCAGGCACATCGGCTGTGCCAATGCCGATTCGCGAGATACGCACACAGAGTAAGGGGGGCGAAGACTCGCGAGGTGACAAGTCACTCTTCCCATCCACCTAACCACTTACTTTCGTGACCACACTCCACCACGGCCGTTACACAAGGAACTAACACCGCTGCTGGTTGCTGCTTTGGGGCTGCTGCCGCTGCAGCGCGGGCCAAGCAAGCGCAAGGCCAGCCTGATGAGACCAGACAAGCCCGACCAGACCCGCGGGACCAACCTCAGGTGCCTGTCACAGAAGGACACCCACACGCACGCCAACATCAAGGGTGATCCTGGGAGGGTACTTGCAGCAGGCAGATGTGATGGATGGGATCGGTTGGGCCGGTTGGGTCGTCACGGTGGTGATGGGTGGTGGTGACGTCTCTCCTCCGGCAGCCGGCAGGCTGCCTGGTTTCGGAGGGAACGGCCATTAAGCGTTAGGTGAGAGAGCGCGAAGAGAGGGAGGGGGGGCCAAATCGAGCCGCCAGCATGATGGGGGGGAGGGACTCAATGGCTAAGGCCCTCAGGCCTGGGGAGAGACCACTCGGCGGTTTCTTTTTGTGAAGGGGAGGGAGGGGGGAGGGTTGGGCGTTCTGGAGAGGCGCACTGGACGATGGACTTGGACATGGACATGGCCAGCACCTTTCAATCGCCATCCTTCCCCCCCCCTTTCCATCAGCGAACGGAGCAACGGCCAGCGTCGGGACTCCCAAACGCTCCCCCCCTCTCCTTTCCCTCCCTCATCTTTCCGCTTTCGCGACGCTCATGCGCCCCAGGCCATGACTCGCCAAAAAAACCAAAATAAGCCCCACCCCCCTCCCCCCCCAATCCATCCTTACCTAGGTCGCCCAATCCGTTTCCGCTCGGGTTGGGGGGGAAGGGAAGGGATGGGTGGTGGTGGCGGTGGTAGGAAAAGGGAGGGGTCGTGTCGTTAATTAATGTAAGGGGGGAGGGTGTAATATTTGTTTTGTTTACCAAAACAGTAATACGCGTTCGAGACGGCGGTTGAAGATGGTGTGGTGGCCGGGACGCGCTGGTGTTTGACTTTGTTGTTGCTTCCTTGTTCCCGGTGCCTAATTTGAGCCGAGGCGCGTTGAAAGAGAGCTGCCAGCGGGAAGGTGCGTGGTTGAACTTGTCCCGAGCAACCACCTTGACACCGCGATGCTCGCGGATGCCACGAGAGAGCAAAAAGAGGCACCGTCCGGCCGCCTTGACTGCCCGACCGCTGTGTGTACACAGTATGTGTCAGGTAATTGGAGACCAACTGTCAAGCACATCCAGGCCCAGATCTGAACTGATGGCAAACAGGCTGTTCTTCCCGCAATGACGCCGTGATGGGCGATTCGCTACGGGCCGCTTCTGCCTCGTCCCGGACCGTCGCCTTCGTCGTAGCCCATCGAGAGCCCGGGCACCCGCGGGTCGAGCATCAAGGGTCGAGTGTCGGTCGCGATTCGAACAGCACGGCATTCCGTCATCAATCGACTTGCTTGTTGACCTGCTGCTGAGTCTTGAAGTGGCCCCCCGCACGCTCTCCGAGCTACTCCTTCCCTCCTCTTATCGCCTCCCTCCCACAGGCTCCTCGGGAGAAGAACACGCATGGAACACTCAACTCAGCGTCGCGCCGCACCAAAATAACCCCGGGGGTGACCACAACAGGTATCCGAGAATCCGAGGGCGGTCTCGAGGGCGCGCAGAGCCCCAGAACAAGCGGCCATGCCTCGTTGTGGCTCAGGTCGTGGACGAGACCTCCTTCTTTCCGCCCGGGACCGAAACAAAAGACAGCGATGCGGTCAGACTGCGGAAAAGAGGTGGCCAGGTCAGCTTGGCCCAGGTTCGTTCTCCCACACCCGTCTGTCTGTTTTGTTCGGGCGCTGATGAGCAGTCCAAGCGCGACTCCTTCATGCCTTCCTTCCAAGCCGGAAGGATCGAGCGAGCCAGTTACCCGAGCCACATGAGCCCTCCTTCCGCCCACACGTCGTCGAACTGGAAAAAAGACACATGGCACATGGAAAAATGGCAAACCGCCCCCAACCACCACAATCCATCCATCGGCCTGATGGAAGCGCGCCAGCAGCTACGACTCTGCTTTTCTTTTGGCACCCTTCAACTTCGTCAAAGCCAATGCCAACGCGAACCCCGGCCCCCACCGCATCCTCGGCTCCCAGACTCCTTCTCGACCGGCCCCCCATTCGTCCGGACGAGGACAGTTTCGCGATGGGCAGCGGCACGGCCGCCAACGGCCTGGTTTCAGATTCGACTTCTCACCCGCGTCCTAACCCATCGCTGGTTCTGAAGGATCCGGCCCGCAAAGGAGTCGGGACCCCCGACCACGCCGCAACGGCCTGGCTCGCGAAACCGTCAATCACACGCACAATAACCGCTGAAAATACGGGAGGTGTCGGGATCCTCCTCCCACGCCGGGAAATGAGGGCGAGCCAGGCGCCACTCCCTTGTCGTCCGTGGCGCCTCTCCAAGCGTTGGCACCCTGCCGTCAGCTTACCCTACCCAACCACCCCCTCCGGCGGATCAGTCCCTCGCCGAAGAAGGTAACGCGGATCTGCGGCTGGCCAAAAATAGGATTCAGAGACTACACAGAGTTGGGATCAAAGCTGGCTTCCGGGGAGAGGGATGCCTGTGAAGGAGCCGGGCAACAAAACGGGGGACAAGCGTTGGAAGACTGAAATGAACCTGCTTGTTTCCAGGCAGCCCAGCGAGGCATAAATCAATCCTGGAGCTAAGCAGTTTGGGAGTTCCGCCGCCGTTGTTGAGAGAAAGAGAAACTGACACAACCAACCAACAGGCCCATGTCACAACCAACCCTCATTTGACCACGAGAACCAGTCAACAACGCCCCCCCGACCCACGAGGTTTTCAATTCCCAGTCCCTCAATCCGTGGCTAGATTTATTCAAACAACACCCCCATCGCCAGCACCGAACCAGACTCCATCGAGTTCAGCTAGTGGGGACACCAGCATGGGTATCAACAAGGGGGCTTGCGAGGCGAGGCGGAAGTCAACAAGTGGAGACGAGATGAAATACACCTCCAATGGTTTTCAATCGTCGACGTTGTTGGTCGCAATGCCAGTTCACGGCGCGATAGCTCTCGGGGGACTGTCTGTTGGCTTGCGGCAAAGTTGCCGAGCGAGCCTCGGAGAGTGACACAAGCGGCCGACGGCAAGGCTTGAAGTCAAGCGCAGAGAAGGTGTTGTCCAAGCCCATTGGGTGTATTGTCCCTTGTTAATGCCCTCGGGTCCGGTCCACCAGGGCACGAAATCGTTTGATTTCTGTTGCTCGACGCTCTCTCGTTTGTTATGATTGTTTACTTTGGTCAGGGGCTTGGGAAGCAAGCCCGCTCCTTCAACTTGCACGCGAGAACCCGACAGGCTTAAGTTTGAAGCCAAACTTGCTCAAACCAAGAGATACCGTCTCCATGCTCGCTGGCAGCTACCAAAATCTCATTTCTCCATGCCGGGGTGGAGCGATGGCGCTGCGTCATCGCCCCGACGCCGCCGACCCCGTCGTGAGAGCGCGTCGCACTGTGTTACACAAGCGAGAGAAGTGGAAACATATATATTCCGTACACGCCCAAGAGTTACAGCCACGTCCACTGGATCAAAACTGCGAGTTTCTCACTTGCCTTGCACGCTGGCGGTTGCACAAATGTTTGGTTTGTTTCTGGTCACGATCTCAGACAAAGAACCGACCCCGAGGGTGCTCACCCACAGTTTGAGGCGAGATATTGGGGCCTGGTAATGTTATGTTAGATACAGGCAGTAAGAGTAACTGCCTTCAGCATGTTTTGGGAGTGTGTGCTTCCCCAGCCGGTGGGTGCCGCTGCTGCTGTCGTGTTGGGCCAAGACAAAAATTGCATATTCAACCCTAACCCTATGCCACCATTCGTTGCGTGTGTAAACTTGAAGTTTTGTAACCTAACTACCCCTTGTGTAACCTACCGCCGTCGAGTTGCTGAGAGGAAGTCGGAGGACCAACGGATTATTGTCCGCCGGTTGGAAAAGAAGGCCCGGCGGGACCGAATGACGGGCTGGACAATGAGAAAAGAGCCTGAACCGAAGGTATCTCGGCTCTTGCTGAAGAGTGAGGTAGAGAGACCAGATTCCGGCCTTTCCTTGTTTCCTGATGCCAGAAAGATGTTGGGTTAGAAGATGTGGAGAGTTTGGGGGTGAAGTGGTTGTTGGGTGGAGTTTTGAGGTGGGATGGGTTGTGAGGTTGGATGGGATGGGGTTTTGGTGAGGGGCCATGTGTCTTACGGCAGGTAGGGGGTAATAGGCAGAGGAGCAAGGTAAATGTAGAGGTATGGTAGGGGATTCGGGGGAATGGGAATGTGGTTATCGCGATCTTGGGAAGGGAAGATGCAAGAGTTGTGTTGTGTTGGGGAGGCATGGACTGGCTCAAGAAGAGGAGTGAGGAAGATAGGTTAAGGGCTGCTTCTCTCCCCGCTCGGAGGCAATCTGCGGGGTTCGGAGTAATGCGTCTGCCTTCGTCTGCCTCTCGGGACGGTTACTCCGGGAGAGATTGGAAGGAGTTAGGTTTGTCCAGGCTCGGAGTTTGAGGCTCCCGATCTTGTGAGCTGACTGACTGCTTGTGCCTGATCTGGGGGGTTGCGGAATTGACCCGCCTTCAAAGATCTGAGACCAAGTGTTTTGCTGGTAGGTTGTCTCACTCGGAGCGGAGATAAAGGGGGAAATTAGTTGCGTGTGGAGTTTGTTTGTCTTGCCCGGAGTTGGTGGGGTTGTGATAACTCCTTGCGGGTTTGGCGTTGCGGAGTTAGGGATAGCAATGAGTCCCTTGGTGAGTTGTCTTCCAAATGTATTTCTTCTTGTTACTCCGAGCTCAGTGCTCGGAGTTATTAGCCCACGGAGTTTTGCTTTTAAAACCGGGGGGTTTGAACGTGAAGAGCTCCGAGCGAGGATTGGGGGCCTTGACAGTCTTTCTTAACTGGAATTCAGGGGAAAGTCAGAAGTTCGGAATAATTCCGTGATGGATGTTCAACTCCAAGACAGCATACAAGGTCATGGGTTGTCTGAAACTTGAGACTTGTAGGAACATAACAAGGGTGTCAAGGGCTGTTGCTCAAGTCCAGCAACCCGAGCTCAGAGAAGATCCGGGTATCTGGCTGCCACGAGTCTTACTTCCTAGAGCAAAAGGTGCTACATGCAGGAGATGCCCTCCCATTCCTAGCTTTATCTAGCTATCATGACGAGCAAGAGTTTGAAGAATGCCTCTTCGGACTTAGAGTCGGGATCTTTAGCACCTATGTACTCCGAACCTATCGCCTTGAATTACACCTTCGACAATGAGGCACGTCCACAAGTTTCCGATCCTCATTGCCTAGATAGATAGACCAGAGCTACCTAACATCCACTAAGTGAACCCTCCAGAGCCGGAATTGGGGTTGAGATATCCGGACTCTGTATCTCTCAATGCGTGCAGTTTCGGAGTCTCAATCCCTCTCTCGGAGCCTCTCAGCCGCGAGCCTCAGTCTCTCGCGTCTCAATTCGGAGTAATGATGGCCAAACATTCCTAGTTCATTCCGAGAGGGCAACACTTAGAGCCCATCCGCGTAGGGAAGCGATATCTTAGGGTTGGATGCAACCCAGCCCTCGGCAGCCCCGGCTGATTCGCATCACGGAGTTTCCCTGCCTAGAGTCGCGAGTCCAGGTATTTGCCCTCACGGAGTTATAATGGCCGGCACCTGTTTGTTGCGAGTGTTTAAAGAACCTCTATGCCCCGCGTAGCAAGTCCTAGAGTTTGTCCGCCCGGAGTCAAGTCCTCGATGCCTGTCTTCTCTGAGCCAATATCGAGAGTTTCTCCATCCGGAGTGGCAAGAGTAGGAGTTTATCCGCACGGAGTTTGGCCCTCGGTTATAGCTGCTCCGAGCGACATGGCGAAGGACTTCTGCCTGACATAAAGACTAAGTTGTCTATCCGGAGTCAAGTCCTCGGTAGTTAGCTGCTCCGCGTCATTGTCTCGCGCCCCGAAGTCGCAAGAGAAAGAATTTGCCCGAACGGAGTCAAGCCCTCGGCATCGACCTGCTCCGAGCTGGAAAGAGACATAGTGCCGATGCTGGGAGGGGCAAGACATTGAGTTTCTCCGGGCGGAGTTATGATCTACGGCATTCATCTGCCCCGAGCCGTGATATCTTCGGTCTCACAGCCCGGAGTAGCAAAACCATGAGCTTGCCCAGCCGGAGTTAAGTTCGGCAGCTACCTACCCCGAGCTACGGTAGCTGGTCTCACAACCCGGAGTGGCAAAATCGGGAGCTTCCCCGGCGGAGTTAAGCTCGGAAGCTACTTGCCCGGAGCTATAGCATCCGGTCTCACAGACCGGAGTAGGGAGACCGAGACTTTGCTCGGGCGGGTTAACTTCGAAGCTACCTGCCGGAAGCTACTTGTCCCGAACCATGCTATCTACTCTTACTGCCCGGAGTTGCAAATCCAAGAGCTTCCCCGTACGGAGTTATGATCCTCGGACTCTCCCTGATCCGAGCCGTGATATACAGAGTCTCACTGTCTGGAGTGGCAAGGCAGGTTGTAAGAGGCAGAATCTCACTGTCCGGAGTGGCAAACACAAGAGCTACTCTGGGCGGAGTCATGGTCCTCGGAGTCTACCTGCCCCGAGCCGTGGTATCAAGAGTCTCACTGCCCGCAGTAGCAAGGCAAGTCATGAGATGTAGAGTCTCACTGCCTGGGGTGGCAAAGGCCGAGGGGTTTCACGGCGGACTCTTGAGCCTCGGAGACTCGTCAATCCATCCAGCAACGTTTAAAGTTTGTCCGCGAGCGGGTGCAGCTTTCGGAATCTATCCTTCCGCCCGAGGTCTCAACATCTAAAGTTTGTCCGAGCGGAGATAAAGTCGCTGGTCTCTCCACTCTGCTCAAGATGATACCGTCCGAAGGTTGTCGGCACGGAGTGGCGATCTCAAAGTCCTTCCCTGGAGAGTCGATCCTAGAGTCTACTAACTCCGACACGCGGTCCTCGGCTCGGAGTCAGTCTCTTTCCGTAAACCCACGATACCAAAAGTTAGTCCACTCGGAGTGGCGATCCCGGAGTCCATATTCTTCGCGGAGCAGCCGATGGAGTTTTTCGTAGCCGGAGTCTCTCGGAGCTAGACTGTCTTTCGGTGCTAGAGTGTCCCCCAGGACCGGAGTATTTCTCAAGGCTGGGTGTTTCCCGGAGCGGGAGTGTCTCCCGGAGCTGGAGTGTCTCCCGGAGCTGGAGTGTCTCCTGGAGCTGGAGTGTCTCCTGGAGCTGAAATGTCTCTCGGAGCTGGAGTCTCTCTTTGAGCTGGAGTGTCTTCCGGAGCGGGAGTCTTCCGGAGTTGGCGACACCTCAACCGAGGTCAGCGCCGAGTAGAGACCCTCGGACTTTGCTTCCCCCGAACGGCGAAATATAAAACATTCACTCGGACTTGTGGCCGTTAAGGTCCTCTTCTTCCTTACTCCGGATCCCAAGTCGTCACGGCGCAGGCCATTAGCCGGACAAAACCCTCCTTTCCATGAGCGCTGGCACCACATGTCTCCTTCCCGCCCCCCTGGTATCGAGTCCCTGTTCTGGGTCGGCGATTTGCCGCAGAGGAACCACGCGACGAGGATTTACTTATCAGCCTCGACCATGGTTTTGTTCCAGGAGTGGCGGAGCATAAGGGTGGCGGGATGGGGATTGATAGAGAAATATGAATGTGTATTGACCACAGGATGCCGCTGCAGGCGGGAAGATCCATTGACTCAAGGTAAGCCTTGGGGGAAAGACAACAAGGACATCAGAGATACAAACATCAAAACAACAACACCATCGCTCTCATCACCGCCAACAACGCGGGAGGGAAGAATCAGAAGAAGAGAAAGAGAACAGAGGCTCGCTTAGGTAAGGAGTACAGAGCATAGAAGGGTGCTTGCAAAGAAAAATGTAGCGCAGAGCAGAGCAGAAGCCAAAAAAAGATATCATCAAAACACCGCAGCAACAAAACCACCCGGCCGCCGTCAAAACCCTCCAAGCCGGTCACACAACAACACAACAACACTCTTCGGCCCCCAAACCAACCCCTTCAACAAACGCAGCAGCACCGACCCAGCCAAGCCGCCGCCACTCCACACCAAAAAAGCAACACCACTGCCCAAGAAACGAACCCCCCTCAAGCTCCCTACCAACCACCCACCACCCTCCTAATACCGATAAACCCCCGCCGCCTTCCCCCTCGGCGTCGACCGATACACATCATCCTCCTCGTCATCCGAAACAGGTGTGACCGGCTCAACCCTCGTCTTCTCCCCCATCTTCCCCGCCGCTCCCCCAGCACCACCAGCACCACCACTGTTCCCACCACCAAACCCGGGATGGAACGGTTCATACGACAACCGCGGGGGGCTACCCCCCCCTTTCCCACCCCCAGAAGCAAACCTTGACGAAGAAGAGGGGTGGTACCGCTCCCCCTCAGCGGGCGTCGGGTCGCGGAACGGATCCTGCCCGTCATCGTCCGTGTCGTCCGATTCATGGCGGGGGGTGTTGTTGGCGGAGCGGGACGGGCCCGCGACCACCGGCGGTGCGGGCGGATCATAAGCGCTGCCGCTGCTGGTAGCCTTGCCCTTCCCATTACTCCCGCCGGCGACCGCTTTCCTCGGAACGGGGGGCCCACTTCCACTGCCCCTGCCATGCGGTGGTGCCTGCGAGGGCGGCGGCGAGGGGATGGAGGTGCTCGACCTGCTGTTTGTCTCGACGCCGAGGTGTTTCTTGGCCTGGAGCACGGCGCGGTGGTGCTGGTTGAGGGCCTGCTGCAGCTGCTCGTTGGTGTCGATGAGGGACTCCATGGTGTCGTTGTCGGGGGGCGGGTTCTCGGCGGCCATGTAGCCCTGGACGCTGCGGGAGGCGGCGGCGCAGCGGCCCGAGAACTCCTTGATGAGGTCGTTGGAGAGGACCTCGGAGGGCGGGGTGCAGGCGACGACTTGCTCGAGGAGCTTGGCTGAGGTGCGCGCTTCTTCGAGGCGGTTGGCGAGCTCGACCGGGTCGGGCAGGCGTTGCTGCTGGTGCCGCTGCTGTTGCGGGTAGAAGGATTGGGGGTAGGGTTGCTGCGGGTTGAAGGGGGGCGCCGTCATGGTGCGCGGGATCGGTCCGCCGGGCATGCCCTGGAGGGGGTGTTAGTAGACGGTCAGGGGGTACGTAGGTAGGTGGCCGCGACTCACCCCGTAGGCTCTGTATGCCTTCTCCTTCTCTTTCCTCCACATGGTGATGATGGGGACCAGCCCCTCGTCGTTGGCCTTGGTGGACTCGAAGGTCTCGAGCGTCTCCATCAAGATCTGGCTCACCGAGGGGTCCCGCGCGTTGCGCAGCAGCTGCTTGGAGGCGTCGATGAATTTCTTGTCGATGTGGCGGGTGAAGCCCGGACCCGGGTTGTCGGCGAGGATGCGGATGAGCATGATGGCGTTGTACTGGCACGAGGCTTTCGAGTCGCGGGACATGAACTTGCGGATCAGGTGGGCGCATTCGGCGGCGGCGACGGGCGAGGCGACGGCGGCCTCGACGATGGAGGGGAGGAAGATGACATCGTCGCCCTGTGGCAGAGTCAGCGTCCCGTTCCCGATGTGACAATGCGCTTTGTCTCCTGAACATACCGAGGCACTCCCCGCAGATTGGCAGAATTGTCTCTAAACTTGGCGTCAGCACAGTGTCTTGTGGATTGAGGGGATGGTTGGCGAGTGCGCCACGGAAGTCGTACCACACAGCGATCCGCGATGGCTTCTGGTGGCCCGGTCGAAACGTCTATCTGAGGCTGGGTAGTGGTGCCTGTGTCGTGGGCGGCCAGGGACGGCGGGTCAGTCTCTCTGCCATTGTCGCCCGCGCGGGCAGTTGTATATTGGGGTCTGGATGGGGAAGCGCCCTCACCTCCACCACCACCCCCACTGGTGGTGTTGCCATTGCTATCGCCATTGCTCCCGCCAAAGGTCGGGCGCTTCTTGATGCTTCCGAGCACCTTGTTCATGCTGAAGCCCCCCATGGCCGCGTCGGGGCGTGGTCTCGAATGCGACAGACAGGCGGGGTTCGGGGACCGGGTAAGCTCGAGTGTCGGCGGGGCGCGCGTGTCGGTCGGTGGCTTGGTGTTGTGGTGGTCGCTGGCGACGGGTCGCTACCGATGCAGGGAAGAAGGGACAGAGAAACTGCTCTGTTGCTGCTGGGACGGCGCGGGATGGACCGGCCGTTATCGTACCTCTCTTGGGCTCGTCCGGGTCGCCAGAGTGGATGTTTCGTTTCGACAATGTCGCAAATTGCCAACGATCCGCGTTGTTGTCGGTTTGCCGCCGTGGTCTTCTCCTGCCTTGGGTTCCTATCTGCCCGCGCGCCCGAGCGCTAACTAGCGTTGCCTGCACCCAGGCACTTTCGAGGTAGCAAGGGTCCTTGATCCGGGACCCGTTTTTGCCGCGACGCCAGTGCTTGGTTTTGGAGATCCCGGGGTTGGGGTGTTGGCGGGTAGGGGTAGGGGGTAGGGGGGGTTGATGTTGTTGGGGAGGGGGGGAAACCGATAGGACCTGTAGAACCAACAACGCCAGGTAATATCAAGAGAAGGCAGACCACAAATACAGGCCGTGAGGTCGTCGCAAGGTGTCAGGTAATGTTCAATAGGCAGGAAACAATACCAATCCAAGTTGTCAGCGTCACAAGATGCGCGCGCAAGCCAGAGGAGGCCAAGCCAGGAGAAGAGTGGGAGGGGCCGGCAGGCAACCAGGCAGGCAGCAAGGCTAGAATAAAACAGTCCCAATGAGTCAAGCCAGCAACAATAGCAGCACCCTCGACAGGTAGAATGCAACGACGGGACGGACGGACAGACAGACAGACAGACGACAGCAACTCAATCAAATAAAACCAAACAACAAGACCTCACCCCCCGATGCTCGCACTCACCAGACCCCAACTCGACCACGCCACGCAATGCTTCCACAGGTGACCTACCAAGCAACGCAAGGTGAGGAGGAAATGAAGGGCAATGAATGGCCCAAGGGCCCAAAAAACGTCCAAAAAAGCGTTGCCAAGCCCGCCCACCCCAGGCTCGCACAGCCTCGCTGCCGTCGCCCCCAGACGCGCAAGCACCCGCAGCCACTCGCTAGCGCCCGCTCAGCGCCATCACGGCACATGTTGAGTCGGTGGGTGGGTGGGTGTCTGTGGTTGAGGCGCTGGAGCTGCCCGTGGATGGGGATGGGCGACCGCCGATAAGATAAGCCCCACCGCACCTGCGAGCCACCAAGGGATCATCCCATCCGCTCGCCACAGTGACCACCCACCAACCAACACCCAGCAGAGAGGGAGAGTCTCGGGCTGCGCCGAGCACTATGCATCAGATTGACGCCCCTCGGCATGCAGGCACCGGCAGCCGTCACAGTGGCCGGCCCAGAAACACAACACGCGTCCTGCGTGGCGCGGGCAGGGGAAGGGAGGAGGGGGAGGCTCCAAAGGTCAAACAAAAACTCGTCAACATCCATTAGCTACTTGTACAACACTCGCTCGCTTCTGCCCACATTGTCTCGTCTCATACGTACATAGAATCGGGGGCGTAATACACATCTACAACCACCACCACCATCATCATCATCACTGATTCATTAATCATCACCCCCCTCCTCCCCCTCCTCCCCCTCCTCATCCTCCTCATCACTATCCCCCTCCTCAACCACCAAATTCCCGCCCCTCCCCATCTTCTCCCCCACCGTCACCTCCCCGCTAGGCTCAAACGTCTCCCGCGGCATAACCGATGCGATCCGGAACCTATACCTGTGCTCATAGTCCGCGGGCGGTTTCTCCACAACCTCCTCCCCATCCTCCCCGTCCTGCTGCTGCCCGGCCACCAGATCGTAGCACTCAATAAAAGCGTAGAGCTCCTCCACCGTAGTCTGCCTCGCAAACCGTCGCACCACCCGCCCCGCCCCCGACGAAGCGGGCATGTTGAGGGCAAGCCGCACCGCGTCCTTGGAACCCACCTCGGGCTCCGGCGCGAGAGTCGACACCCGCCACTTCCTCCAGCGCCGGCGCATCTCCCGCAGCCGGGCGGCCGCCTCGGCCTTTTCCAGCGCTTTCTTCTCCGCCGCGGCCGCAGCAGCCGCCGCCTCCCGCTTCTGCCTCGCCCGCTCCCGGTCCGCCGCCAGCGAGCGCTCGTACGCCGAGTCTTGCTGCTCGCGCAGGCCCCGCGCGAGCTCGGCGGCCGCCCGCTCCGCGCGCACTCCGTCCAGGTCCGGCGCGTACTTTGCGATGGCCGTCTGGATGCCCGAGAGGTAGGCCTCGGCCGTCATGGGGCCGGCGAGCCGCTTGACGATGCCCATGCGCGTGCTGCCCTCCTTGGGGGTGAGGCAGACGAGGCACGAGTAGGGGAACTTGGGGCAGCCGTACTCGCGCGCGACCTGGAACGCCTCCGAGTCGAGCACGTTGCCGCCCCAGACGACGACGTTGCTGGCCGGGTCGGCGAGGAACGACACCACCTCGGGCGCGAGGAGGGTGTCGCGCACGAAGGACTCAGTTTCGTCGTGCTCCGGCGAGAGGAGCACGATGAGCAGGAACTTGAGCTCCGTCTTGGCCGCGTCCAGCGCCTGCGCGTGCCCGCCCTCGTAGAACGGCAGCCTGTGCGCGCCGTACTCCTCCTCAAAGTCGCGCCGGAACCGCTGGGCCGTCTCCTTGGGTAGCGTCACCCGACGCCCGCTCGTCTGCCGCAGGCCCTTGGTGATGGAGGTGGCGACGAACCGCGGCCGGATCGACTGCGGCAGGAAGGAGAGGAAGTAGAAGATGGACTTGAACAGGCCCGCTACGACTTTGTACCCGAACCGGAAGGGCGCGAAGAGCACGGCTACGAGGAAGGGTGTCTGGTAGACGGCAAACGGCTGGGGTACTACGCGCGGCGCAGGTTCCGTCTGCGGTCCCCTTGTCGGCCGGTATGCCCGCAAGTCGGCCTCCAACAAGGACTCGTGTAGGTTTTCATGTCGTGCTGTCGCGCGGGGGATGCTATTGTGCGCGGCGTGTGCCTCGGCGAGGAGATCCGGGCCCTCGCCATCAAAGAACTTGGCGATGGCAATCTGCGGAGTGTTAGTCTCGGCACCGGAGTGACAATGCAGTGGCCTGACCGCACGAACCTGGACGTTCCATTGTGACCGCTCAAGCAGAGGGACGGCATCTTTGATCTCCTGGCCTGTCACATCTGTGTACTGCTGGAGGGCTGCCTGCTGGCTCTCTGAGAGCGCCCCGATATCAAACTCGCCCTCACTGGCCATGGTTCCCCCAGGAGCGCTAGGCTCGTCGATGTTGTCCTTTTGGGCAAATCAGGAAAGAAAGTCCCGCATCAATCAAAAGCGGCGGCCGGGCTGGTCAACTTCGTGGGGTTGGATGGGATGGCGAGCCTGGAGCTGGCAGCCGGACAGCGTGCACTGAAGCGGGCGGGGCTCGACCTCGGTTGCTCAGTGAATGCCGGTCGCAAGATAGGATGTTAACGTCGGGTGTTCAGGGCTGCGTGCAACTCAGGCCGGAATGCCGAGTGTCTCCTGGCAGTTCGGACGGCCAAGCACCACAAGGGCACTGGAGATGTAGCCGAACTTGTACGGGAGGACAAAACGAATGGAGCTGTCAAAGCTGGGAGCGGGGGTTTGTGTTGCCGTTTTTTTTGCACAATGCAGATTCTGTGGGCTCGGACACGGCGCTCGGCGGGATTGTGTGTACTGCGTACAGCTCGAAGTCGGCAGGGTGGCAGGCTCTGTTGCCGGTGGCAGGTTGCAGGTTGCAGAATGCAGGTCGGAGGTACATGCCTTGTGTCTGGTTGCAGGTTGAGCGTTGCCTGGGCCCCTGCTGCATGCTGCTGGCCTTATCTGGTCCAGCCCGCATAGACCGGTATCCTCTGCATCAGGACCGCTATGCAGCCACCAGGTACGAGCCAGCGCGGCTAGCTGCTGAATTATGCGCATATGCCGTTTCATCTTGACGTAGTGCGACGGGGCACGAGCCGCCTTGCCCCGCTACAGATATGTACTTGGACAAATCCCTGGCCCGTGCACTCTTCGAGGCTGCACGACAAGCGCGCCCAACGCATGGGAGGGGCATCCGCGCCCCACTCATTTTCCGCCCTGGATCCCCACCCACGCTTCCTCCTCTCTGCCACTCCAGCTGCGCTGCACTGCACCGCTCCCACAGTTCCACTGCGCTGAGTGCTTGTTGTGCTGGGAACGTGCTGTGGTGTGTGTGCTGCCTGTGCTGCGCTTGCATCCGCAGGCGCTGGAGAGGAGTGCGAGTGCCCACCATCTTGCAACTTTCTTTCAACCTTTGGCTCAGCCAGCCCAACCGAGATCGCGCCCTGACAATCCCACTGTCCTCCCCCGCGGCTCGTCCTACGGCACTCCCATCCTACGGCACTCCCATCCCGCCGTCGCAATTGGGGTCGCTGCCCTGCCGCCCTGACGCAATTGCCATCGATCGCCTGCCTCTTCTCCCCCCCCACGACCCCCCGTGCCCTGCTCGCATGCCGCTTTCTATGGGTGCCCTATCGCCCGTTCGATCAAAACATGGGAAAAACCCGCCGCCATCTTGTGAGGCCCTCCTGCTCCCGCCCGTCCCCTGTGCTGCCCCGGTTGCGCTGCCCTCGTGTACGCTACCCGGTGCCGCGCTTGGCCATCTGTCTGTCCGTTTGTCGCCCCGTTCCACGCCGCTGACCTGCTCCCCGCGCCCCCAGATATTGTAGAACCGGTCAGGGCGCTGTCCCCCTGTCCCTGATTTGAGCTACCCCCCACCATGGCCACGACGCGATACCCTGCAAACGACCTCCGGCGCCAGGTTGGGTCTCCGAGATCTAAGGGTCGAGGTCGGTGGCCCCCCCCCCCCCCCCCCCCCACC
>MU855355.1:0-42441 GCA_033296695.1 Staphylotrichum tortipilum | reverse complement strand
GTCCGACTGCGGTGTCGTCGTTCCCCCCGGCTGACGGTCACGGAACAGAGAACAAAGACACGCTGTGTCGCAACATCCTCATCTACGGCAATTGCCGCTACGAGGACCAAGGATGCACCTTCAACCATGACCAGAACAAGGGCTCATCCCCCCAGGCCGACCTGTGAGTCCCGCCCTGCTGCTCGTCGTCGTCCTATCTGTCTCCCTCCGTTCCATATCCGTCCTGTCAAGTCCGTGTCTGACTTGCTGCCAGGTCGAAAAAGACATTCAACGTCGACTCCCCATCCTTCACGCCCGCCAACCAACAACCGGCCCCGGCCAAGAAATCCACACTGTCGTCTCAGGCTGCGAGCGCCGCTCCCTTCACACCCCGGGGCGCAGCCGGTAAGTTGGAAGCGACCTGAACCGGGTGTCCCCAATATCTAACACGCGGTGGCTCTAGCAGCAAACCTCGCCCAGACCACCGAGCCTTCGGTCTTCAACCCGGCCACCATCAGAGAGTTCACCCCACAAAACTACGACATCAGCAACACCGTATGTCTACCCAGTCCCTGGAGGAGCGCGCTTATTGATGCGGTTGCAGGCTTCAAACGGCGTGACACAGGAGAATGGAATGTATGCCGACCCCTTCACCACCCTCGGCTCCATGGGCACCGCCCTGCCCACCGCGGGACAGTTCAACCTTTACGCGACCGAACACAACGCCCTCACCACTACTGGGGCTCAATTCTATCCCCAGCATGGCGCATTTCCCACGGGGCCCCTCCAACCACCCAACTATCACCTCTACCAACCGTTCGATACCTATCGTCAGGAGCTGCAGCCATGGCAGCGCGCCACCTACGACTTCTTCATGCCGGCCAAGATGCGGGAGGAGCTGCAAAAGAAGATGTTTGCCACCCAGCAGGTGATGCCGAGTGAGTTGCGCCAAGACTCAGCCATCACCTTGACCCCTCCGTTTGCTGACCCGAACAGACTCGGGGTTACCCCAACTTGAACGTTGGCACTCGCTGTTCCCTCTCGACACAAGCAACAGGAAGAACACGTCCTCCTTTGGGTACCCTAGCTGGGTGTACAAGGCACAGAACAGCCGGACTGGGCGGCACTACGCCCTCAGGAGACTTGAAGGTACACACCAAACACTCGTCAAGTCCCTCAACCCAAGCCATTCACTGAACTAACAATGTGCCAGGCTACCGATTAACCAACGAAAAGGCCATCCTGACCGTCATGAAGGAATGGAAGAAGATCAAGAACGCCGGCGTCGTGACGGTCCATGAAGCCTTCACCACCCGGGAGTTTGGCGACAGCTCCCTCATCTTTGCCTACGACTACCATCCCTTGTCCAAAACACTGCAGGAACACCATCTCCAACCTGCTCATGGCAACCGGTACAGAGCCCCCAATGCCATCCCCGAGAATGTGCTGTGGGCCTACCTCTGCCAGATCGCCAATGCGCTCAAGACCATCCACGCGAACAAGCTCGCCGCTCGGTGCATTGAGCCGAGCAAAGTCATCCTCTCGGACAACAACCGCATCCGCCTGTCGGCGTGTTCCATCCTCGACGTGGTGCAGTTCGAGAACAACACCAAATCCGTCCAGGAGTTGCAGCAGGAGGATCTGGTCAAGCTCGGCAGGCTGATCCTCTCCCTGGCCACCTGCGCTCCGCCGGCTCACCTGAACAACATCCCAGTAGCCCTGGACTCTCTGGCCGCGAAATACTCGACGAACCTCAAGGATGCAGTCGCCTGGCTGATTGCGCCACCGAACTCGGGCGAGCCCAAGGGCATCGAGAACTTCATAGGCGGCATCGCCACACACATGACCACCGTTTTCGATCTCGCGCTCCAGGACAACGACGAGAAGCAGTTCCACCTCGCCCGGGAACTGGAAAACGGCCGCGTCGCCCGCAGCATGATGAAACTTATGACCATCGTCGAGCGCGGCGACCTCGGCGGCGTACAGGGCTGGTCCGAGACGGGCGACCGGTACCAGCTCAAGCTCTTCCGCGACTACGTCTTCCACCGCGTCGAGGCGGATGGCAAGCCCAACCTGTCGATCGGGCACATGCTCAGCTGCCTCAACAAGCTCGACGCGGGAATCGACGAGATGGTGGTCCTGACCAGCCGCGACAACGAGACGGTCTTTGTGCTCACCTACCGGGAGCTCAAGCAGATGTTTGACCGCGCGTTTAACGAACTCGTGAAACACAGCAAGACCGGCGCCCCTGGCGCGAACAACTAGGCGCCGCCCCCGCCAAGGATGCCGGTCCCGGCCCCCCGGTCGGGGGCTGCCCCGGCGTGGGCGAGGGGGGATCCTGGTTCGTTGGCGAGGGCGTTGGGGTGGGGGTTTTCGGCGAATGCGGGGGGTGCGGGGGGGAGGAAGAAGAAGGGGAAGTCGAAATGGGTTGGCGGGGATGGGTTCGGTCCGCGGTTGGAGACGGCGGGGGAGATTCGTCGACCAGCGGTTGATTTAAGCGAGTATGGTTTCACGGTCGCTCTTCAACCCGCATCGGCGGCGTTGATTCCGCCCCGCGGTGGTGCATCTCCTGTTCTCCCGAGCTACGGCGGGCCGCCCGGCCTGGGAGCGGTCGCTGCGGAGTCGTCGGCGTGGTATCCAGGGTTGTCGCTTCCTCCCGGGGTTTGGCCAAATCCGATGAGGTCTGGGCCGGGATTGTGGACCTTCCAGTCGTCGGCGTGGTATCCGGGGTGGTCTCCTCCTCCTGGGCTTCTCCCAAATCCCATCAGGGCGGGCGCGGGCGTGGCGGCTGTTGGGTCGTCGCCGTGGTATCCAAGTATGCATCTCCCATATGGGACTTGCCCAACCCACGGCCGGTCTGGCCCCAGGGTGACAGCGGTTCAGTCGTCGGCACAGATCTCGCGGTCGACTCCCCGCCCGCCGCCTGGGCTGGGGTTCCCGTCGCGGTCTCACGGGGTTGCCAGCTACGATCCTGCTCAGTCGTTGGAGGTCGCGCAGAGGTCGACTCTTCGCCCGCCGCCTGGGCTAGGGTTCCCGTCGCAGTCTCACGCTCACGGGGTTGCCAACTACGATCCGGCTCACTACTTGGCGGTTTCCAGCTACGACAGGTCGACTCTTCGCCCGCCGCCTGGGCTGGGGTTTCCGTCTCAGTCTCACGAGGTTTCCAGCCACGGCCCTGTTCAGTCGTTGGAGGTCACGCAGAGACGCGCCCAGTCGGAACCGGCATGTGGTCGCGAGGTTCAGGCGGGGGTGTCGCCACCACCATCTGAGATCTCGCACGTGCGCAGGGCGGCGTCGGTGGACGGGCTACAACCGCACCGGGATCACCACCACCAGCCGCATGAACCGTTGCCGCCTGGTTACAGGCTTGCGCTATGGTCTATGATGACGTGGGAGGACGATGACCGTGAACGACTACCCGCCGCCGGGCGGTCAACAAGTGGACAGGATCGGGAACCACGGCTGGACTACAGCAACGAGAACAACGGCGACAGAAGAGAGCCGTCTGACGATAACAACAACGAGGGAACCAACCGCGGGGGAGGAGAGTCAGGTGGAGACCGTCTGTCGGGGAGTGAGTGAGTGAGTGGCAGAGATGGCGGAGATATAAATAGTGAGAGCGAGATCCCGGGGTACGAGCAACGACATGTCCAATTCAGAGTAGCCAAGCGTGTGTCGTTTTTTCCTCAGCGCAGAACAGAAGAAAAATTCCAGATACATTTTCTCTTTACCTTACCGATCTTTTGTGGCGAGAGGGCCGTGTCACTTGAGAGTAGCAATGGGAGGGAGGTATTGAGGAGGCGGTTGGGTAACTTCCCGTTTGGTCGGGGATATCCGACATCCCCGCCGGTCGCCACGGGTGTTGATTATGGTGTCGCCCCTGTAGGTTACGAAGGTATCTCGATCTTCTCAGCCAGGATTTGACCTTCCCCCGAGGTATGCCCAAACCACCCCCACGGGGCGATTGGTAGCAAGCCCGTCTCCCCCCTCGTCCTGAAAGTCCTTCCTTCCACGTTTTTACTTCGTTCCCAGGGCCCGGCTTCACCAACCTAACCCAGTCCAAACGACCCAACCCACTCAGACGCCCTCTATCCGCCGCCGGACGAAGACCAAGCGCACCCTCTATCCCTCCGGTCTCCCTCGCCAGCCTCATATATCTATGCGCATATCCGCCCACTCAGTCCTCGTCGGCCTGCAAAAACGGATTCGCTATCACCTCGCTCCCGTCGACGGGGCTGACCACAACCAAGAGAGTGCCGCGGACGACGACGAGGCCGAGCGGGCGGGTCATTTCGTTGCCTTCGTCGTCTGTCAGGAGGGAGGTGGTCAGCATGCGTCTATCATAGTCATTGCAACACTGGGTGTTCTCGCGGGGGTGGTCGAGTGCTGATGAGTGGACGGGATGGTGTAGACCGCAATGGGGAGGGTGAAGGTGAAGGAGAGGAGGGGGGGAGGGGTGGTGGTTACCTCTGAGCAGCTCCTCGACTTCGTCCAGGACCAGGTTCATCAGCGCGTCGTAGCCCTTCAAGACGCCCGTTGCTGTGCACATACTGTCAGTCTTTCGCTCTTCCATGCCTTGCCAGCACCCCCAATCTGAATCCCAACCCAACCTTCTCCTCGCGCTACCTCAATCCCATACTGCCGCCCGCCAGACCTGGCGAACTGGACCACACCAACCTCCCCAACCCACTCCTAACCAACCCAACCGACACCCACCCCAGCAGAAAAAAGAAAGACAGAGAGAAGATAAACGAACCTTCCCTCCCCCCATTAAACTTCACAGTAATCCTCTTATCCATATACTTTTTCAAGTCCAGGATATTCTCCTTCTTGGGCCTCTCCCGCTCCTGTGCGCCCGCTCCGCCCGCTCCTCCAGCAGCAGCAGCACCACCAGCGCCGCCGCCGCCCCTGCCTCCTCCGCGGCCGCCGCCGCCGCGGGGGCCGCCTCTGCTGGTGCCGCGGTGGGGGCGGTCTGACATTTTCGGGGGGGGAGGGGGATTTGGAGGTGGGGGGTTCGAGGGAGCGGGTAACGGTCGGGGAGGGGGTTGTTGTGCGTTCGTTGGAGGTTGGGGTCGGTCGTCGTGGGAATATGGGCACGGCTGGAGGGTTGCTGCGCAAGGGAATTGGGCGCTTGAATCGGTGGGAGTTGGCGACGGCGTGCTGCGACACAGCTTGTCTCTCTGGAGGTGCGAGAGACGACGACCCCACGCAAATGATTTGCGGAGCCGGGATTCCTTGGCAAGGGCGCGAGCGAGCTGTTGCTGCTGTCAGTTTTGTGGGTCCCATTGCTTCCGCCGCTGAATGTGGGGTCCAGTTAGGAGGCGGTCCAAGCTTTCTTCTCGCTGCCAAGGGCGCGCATCCTTGCACGCGCCATGTGATGCAGGGATTGGCTCCTGCTTGGGACGGGAAAACACCAGGGTGGTCTGTGCTTTTTCGACGACTTGCCTGGGCTGGCAACGGGGAGGGGGCTGGCGCGCGATGCGCGGGCGGGATTTGGGAGGGGGATTGGGCTGGGTATGGAGAGAGATGTTGTGTGGGTGTGTATTTGGGGTTGTGGAGGGCGTGCTGTTGTTAGCGCACTGTGGTGATGCACTTTGGGAGTAGGGGATCCTCGACGATGAGGTCGGCTGAGGGCGAGGGAGGAGGGAACGATGCGGTCAAGCCCACGCCAAGATGTCCTGGAAGTGTCGGCAATTCCTCCGACATGCTGAACTCCCGATGGAAGAACAGGGTTCGGCTCTGTTTCCCCTCGATGGCATGCCCCTGAGCTGGCCAGAGGGTTCAGGGGCATGCTTCAAAGGTGTCTAAACCTGAATTCGAGGCGCAATTATTAGAGTATAGCAATCAGGATGGTCACCTTTCGCATCATCGTGGCGGAGACATCGAGGCCAGGCCCGCCATGAATTGGCAGTGCATTCGCCGGAAGATGCGGAACCTCAAGCATTCTTGGAGATGGCACTCGCCAAAAACAGCCTGGCTAGTATCCCAAGTACCTTATAAAATGCAGATACGGCTAAGTGGTTAATGTCACCCCGCCTCAATGAGTCTAATGTTGCTGCATCTGGCATCAGCGCGAATAGTTTTGCGAGTGTTCGGGGGCAGTTGGCGTGCCAAGGCTGGTGTTTATTGTTTTGGCCAGGACCTGCGAGGGAGGAGGGCCGACCGAAGACTCCTGGGGGGCAATTGTGGAAAGAGACTAATGAACGTGAATAACGGTGGGTATGGTATGGGCAAGAGTGCCAAAAGACTTGACATGTACGTCACTCGAGGCAATTCGCATTGTTGGAGAAACAACCCGCTAGTCCCACGCTTCACTCTCGAGGGGACAATTGTCTTCACTCTTCAAATGGCGACATCAATCGTTCATTAGACCCGCTATACTGTATGTTGGAGATGCGAGTACATTTGTTGCGGGACTAAGATTCTGTCCATTGTACGCTAGAACTCCGAGGAATTGGCCCACAACTACTTTGTCAGGAGCAGGAGCGCAGACCCGAGAGGTCATTATGCTGACCATGGTCAACTTGTTCCGTGATAGGGAGTTGACATGTGTGATGGAGAGAGCATGATGTTTCAGTAAAGATATCCAGAAGAAGATGGGTTGCGATGGAGTCCCGTTGAAGTTGAACAAATGGGCTCAACTGCTGCCGAAACGCCATGCAGCTGCTGCTGTTGCTCTACAACATGGGCAAACCTTACCCACGCCTGGAAGTCTGTCTCCTAAAATGAGAGGTTGCCCTGTCGAATCAGAATTGACCCAAATACGAGCCTGAAGCTCGTCGAAGCATCAAAATCATGACTGGATGACGGGTTTGGCGGTGCCTGCCATACCCTACGAGGGTGTCTGAGCAGGTCTGAGGGAGTCTGGGGTGAGTTGGAGTTCAATCGACGAGACTTTCGTCGAGGGGAGCATGCCATTTGGTTCCATGCAAAACGCTTGCTGGGAACCTGGAAGTTTTGGCTCTGTGCTTCCCCGAGGTAGTGGCCCGCAGTTTCCGGCAATAACGATGGTGGACTGCGAGAAGTCATCGCCGTGATGCTCATCACACCCGTTGCCATCGCCACCGTCACCACCATCGCCATCGCCATTTCCCTGGCCAGCTGGACAGGTTTAGATTCAGCTCAATACTTGGTGACTTGTTCAACCTTGCCACTCAAAGAAAGCTCTTGTAGTAGGAAACTCTGATACACATGTCGGTTTCAGGGCCGGGTGGGACCTGCAGCAAGCCCGTCGCCAATTTTACGTGGAACCCTCAACTTGCTCTGGGGGGCATTCGAGAGTGGTGTTTTTTTGTCGTTGTCAGCCTGAAGCGGTCACTGGGATGACAAACGGGGCAAAGCATATTCTCATCGTCGTATTGCTGGCCTCAAGGGTCGCGAGACCAGCATAGATCGGGGAAATGTATGGACGCGGGCCGTCCGGTGCAGCGAGCGGAGGCAGGAGGAGGAGATGGCCAGAGGAGATGGCCGAGTCCAAGGTGGCTTGGAATGGGTGGTCGAGAGGGCGTCGTCCCATGGTCCAATGCAGCCATTCCCGTCGATCACTGGCTGGTCCCTGGTCGAGTCGGGCTGAAGGTTGGCGCCTCGTGGCCTCGGTGGGCGGTGGTTGAGCGAGTGTCTCTTCTGGCCCTGGCCCCAGGCTGCCCGACCCGGCCCATGCCCGCCCCTTGCGGCCGACGCCTCTCCCCTCCTCCTGAGCGGCAACTAATGGAATCTGACCTGGAACATTAGGCTGCACCTCCCAGATTTGACCACCGGCAATCCACGCCCACCACCAAAACATCCGAGCTGGGCAAGAGTTTCAAGCAAGAAAAAAGATAGTTGCACATGACCAACAAACAAAGTTGGTCGTCAGTCCAGGAGGCCCCCAGGAGGGGCATCTGCCGCCTGCCGCCAACGGCGAGGTGTTGCCGCTCGACCCAAAAGGGAAAGGGGGAGATTCTTAGACATTTTTCTCTCGAGGTGCAAGTGTCTGATCGGTCGGTGTGCGCTCCCGTGGGATGCATGGCTGTTACCCAGGTCGAGGAGCACTCGAGGAGGACGAGCAACTCGAGAGCCCCCGAGGTATAGTCTTTGCCCTGCTCACCTGGTGATGGATGGAGTGTCAAAATGGAGTGTCGGGGAGCGTGCCATGTCACAGGATTGTCGGCGTTGTTGGCCTAGGCTGCTGCCTCGCCGTGGGTTCACGTCAGGTGTAGGTGAGGCGAGGTGTAGGGACACTGTAGCCCTCATCACCCTCGGCCCCCCCAACCAGCCCTCCCTCCCTTTAAATACGGCCGCCCCCCTGGCGCTTCCCACCCAATTCGCTCTCCTTTTCCCTCCGCCCTCCGCAACAAGACGACGTACCCTCACACGCTCACACTCTCACTCACCTCTGCCCTCCCCCCCCCCACACCCCTGCTCGCTCCCGATCTCACGGATTCTGAGTGGGTATTGTTCCAAAGCGTGCAGCCCATTGAACCATTGACACGCTCCGCACGCCATCGCCATTCTGACGCGTGCGCCTTGCAATTGATTTGCACAGGGCCCTTTTTCTAGCTCTCTTTTCTTTTCTACACCTAATCTTGTTTCAACTTGCTCTCCCCCTTCTACTTGCTGCTCTGCACACCTCGCACACAGTGCTCCAACCACTCTTCACGACGATTTAGAGCTTCTTCTGTGCGCCTCTCTCCTTGGCGTCTCGACCTTGACGCCAACAGCAGCAGCAGAAGCAAACCCCTTTCTGTTTTCGTTACATTTCGTGCCGCGCCGCGTCCGCGCGGGCCGCTTGATCCGCCCACTTTCAGCCTGCGCTGCTTCCAACCAGACGCAAGCTGACTCGCCCACTTAACCCTTTACCACTCACACGCGTTTGACATTCCTTCTCCAACGCACCCACCCCCCCTTGGCACCACCCTCATTTTGTCGCGCACCTCTCCCGACCGCGACACCCCGCGACAATGGCTGCCATACCCGCAGCTCCCACAATGGCCGACCTGGGCTCGTTGCTGTGCGAGTCGAGCTTCACCAGCAGCACGCCCACAGACACCACAGACAGCCCAGACATGTCCGCGTCGTCGAATTGCGCGTCGCTCAGCCCGACACCTCCCACCACCGTGTCGCCCGACAGCATGTCGCTGGCCTCGGAGCAGGACATTCCCAAGCCCGACAGCATCCCCGCCCCTAGCATCGAGGCAGTCGTCACTGGCAACGAACCCAAAGAGCTCCTGGAGCCCGAGCGCGAACCCAAGCCCGAGCTAGACCTTGAACCCCAAGCCGAATCCCAGCCGCACGAGGCCAGTCGACAGTCTACCGTCGGGGCCGACGCGATTGTCGTCGCAGAACAGCCCCTGCCCGCCGAACCCCCCTCCACCGGCCGCCCGCGCCGATCCTTGAACAGCCTGCCGGTCTACAACATTGCCAGGCTGGCCGGCACCGATGTGCACGGCAGGCGACGATCCAAGGGAGACACAGTGCTGAACAAGAAGCGCCGCACCACGCTGGATGCGGGGCTGGTGACTGGCGCCGACTCGAGCCCAAACGCCTCAATTAGCAGCCCAGCCAAAGGAGGCCAGCCTGCCCCCGAGCAAGCCGGCGCATCGGATGCCAAGCGGTCCATTTCGATTCTCAACACCCCGAAGAGTGGTCGCATCACCAAGAAATCCGTCGCCAGCCCTGCCTCGGCGCATTTGACGCGTCGCGCGACGCGTCTTTCGGGTGCCTCGGTCGAGTCTCTCGCCACGAAGCTCTCGGCGCTCAGCAAGCGGGGCAAGAAGGCCGTTGAGAAGGGAGTCCGGGGGTTGTCCCGCGAGCTGCGCCGGCTGCAAGACACGAACGAGTTCGCCCACATCGACACGCGCCCCGTCCGGTACACCGTCTGGAGCAATGGCAAGTACATCGAAGTCAACCCTTCGCAGCCGATCCCTGCTCCGGAGCCGCCGAGGAAGAAGGTCAAGGTGGACGAGAAGGCCGCCAAGGAGGAGAAGAAGACCGCAACCGAGAAGCAGGAACCGAGCGCGCCGGTCATCAAGAAGCCGCGCACCAAGAAGTGGCTTGACAAGGGACTTTACGCGGGCCAGGAACCTCCGGCCAACGTCTTCAAGGGCCTGACGGCGCAGGAAAAGAAGAAGCTCGCCCAGGCGCAAGACCTGATCCCGACCGGCAAGCCCAACAGGGTACTCCCCATGCCCATGTACACGGGTCTCCGCATTCTCCTCACCGAGCGCGACTTCAAGCTTCCGTTTGATGTCTGCAGTCCCCTTCCGCCCGGGCAGCCAAAGCCCGCCGCATATCGCACCATGACCAAGAGTAAGGAGTTACGCTCACTACTCAGCACGGTGACATTGAGGCTAACATGCACTTAGATCGGTTCGTCGGCGACGCCGCCTCGTACTGGAAAAAGACACCCCATTTCGAGGACTCGGCGTCCAAGTGCGTCTGCACGCCTGTCGATGGCTGTGGAGAAGACTGCCAGAACCGCATCATGCTCTACGAGTGCGACGAGACGAACTGCAGCCTCGGCAGGGCGCAGTGCAACAACCGCGCCTTCCAGGACCTTCAGGAGCGCACCAAGAAGGGTGGCCGCTACCGCGTGGGCGTCGAGGTGTTCAAGACGGGCGACCGTGGCTACGGCGTCCGCAGCAACCGCTGCTTCGAGGCGAACCAGATCATCATGGAGTACACAGGCGAGATTATCACAGATGAAGAGTGCGAGCGGCGCATGAACGAGGTTTACAAGGACAACGAGGTGTGTACCCCTCCTGCTCCCTTTTGCGGATCTGGCAGCTGACTCGTCCAGTGTTATTATCTCATGTCCTTCGACCAGAACATGATCATTGACGCGACCACCGGTAGCATCGCGAGGTTCGTCAACCACTCGTGCTCGCCCAACTGCCGGATGATCAAGTGGATAGTCGCCGGCCAGCCGCGCATGGCCCTGTTCGCCGGGGACCGCCCCCTCATGACGGGCGAGGAGCTCACGTACGACTACAACTTCGACCCCTTCTCCGCTAAGAACGTGCAGAAGTGTCTGTGTGGTAGCCCGAACTGCCGCGGCGTCCTCGGCCCCAAGCCCAAGGAGGTGAAGCCGCCGAAGCCGGCCAAGGAGGACAAGAAGAAGGGGCGGAAGAGGAAGGGCGTCAAGGCGGTGGCCAAGGCCGCGACCAAGGTGTCGATGAAGGGTGCGCTTAAGGGCTCGGCTAAGGGCGCAGCGACCAAGGTCGCGGGGAAGGCCAAGGCGTCGGCCAAGGCAGCTCCCAAGTCGCCCACCAAGCGGAAGCTGAAGGACGCGTTCGAGTTTGACGGCGACGACGAGGAGACCGCCAAGCCGGTGAAGAAGCGCAAGATCATCGCGGCCACCGGCGTCAAGCGGACGCTGTCCTCGGCAAGCCTCAAGGCCAAGGGGGCCGCGAAGGGAGCAGCCATGGGGGCCGCCAAAGGCGCAGCAAAGGGCGTCGGGAAGATCAAGCGGACCATGGCGAGCGTGTCGGTGGCCACCAAGAAAAAGACGTTGGGCCTGACCGTCGCATCCAAGGTGACCAAAGCCAAGGCCGCCCTCAAGAAGACGACTGCCGCCACGGTCCGCAAGACCACTACCACCAAAAAGACACCCGCCACCACCACCACGAAGAAACCGACCGCCGCCGCCCCCACCCCAGCAGCGCCCGTCGCGTCGCGCCCCCTCATCCAAACAAAAATCGTCTTCCCCCCACGCAGTCCAAGCCTGACCATCGTCGCAGCGGGCGTCACCTCCGCCCCGCAACCCGCATCGACCACTCCAACCTCTGCCGTGGCCCCCACGGGCGAGCTCTCCACCCCGGCCCCGTCGGCCTCAAACCCCGGCAGCAAGACGTCGTCGCGCAAGGTGACGCCATCGCGCAAGGTGATGGAGGCGAGGGGCTTGCTGGACGTGGGCGCGAGTCCCGCGCTGGAGAGGCTGGTCAAGACGGCTGCGGCGGCGAGCGCGGCTGTTGCTGTTGCTGCGTCTGCTGCTACGACCCCGGGGAAGGAGAATGCGGGGAGTGGGGAGGGTGGGGAGGTGAAGAAGACGACGCCGAGGATTAAGGTGGTTAGTAAAGGCGGGCTGGCGAAGGTGTAAGGGGAAAAGAGGGGAGGGGGGAGATATGTATGTATACGGGTGAAGTGAGATTGGGGATGGAGGAAAGGGGATGCAACGATACATTATGGATAATGGGGATGGGAGTTTTGGAGTTGGTTTTTTTCTCTTGGGGGAAAGGTTGGTTGTGTTCTCGCAGCAGCAACTGGTGCTGGGGTGTTTGTCTTCCCCTGGAGGGAGAGAGGTGCATGGATGGAATGAGGGGATGTGGCGCGTCCTGCTTGAGAGGAGTCACTCAGCTGTGAGGGGGTGAAAGGGGGCTTTGGCTCGGGTGTTTTGACACGGGTTGGGATGGCGGGGTGTTGTGCGCATCTCGGTCTCTCTGTGTTCCTGGGTTTTAATATCATCCAAGGCAGGGAGGAATGAATAATACTTCGTTGTTTCGTTTCAGAAAGTTGCATTTCGAGGTTTCTAGTTCCCACTGCGGTTGTATACGGTGACGCGAGATTTGGGATCGCGTCTCTGGAGAATTTGGTTGTCTTACGGCACACGTTGAGTTGCCCTGGTTGTTGATGTGATGGTGGGTGGTGGTGGTTGTCCAACCACGATCTCTCTATATATACATATAATGGATGGATAAACACATACAACCCCTCCAATGGCCGGCCGTCATCGAACCCACCCACCATCCTCCCAACCCACAGCACCAAACGGATGCAACCCATCAGATGGACCAACACCACCAAACATCAGACGGCACGGATGAACCCCCAGGGCAGAGGATTCACAGAGGATGGAGCGCGCTCCACGGACTCGGTATTCAAAAACGGATTTTCTCCCCAACACACAAACGTCCTCCAGGTTTGTGTTGTGTCGTGTTGCATTGGGCTCCATCGTGTTATGTTGCACCGCTGGTTGGTTTGACTCACCGAAGGCCAACAGGGCTGACAACCTAACCCAGCACTGGTCTGCAGCATCCAGTCAGTTCCCCCCATCCCCCATCCCACATCCCACATCCCTCCTGGTTTGTCATGCAGCGATCAACGGGTTTGCACACCGAGGATTCATCTGTTCCCTGATATCTGGCCGCTTTGTTTCCTTGGGGCCGCGGCGGGGTTGATGACAAACGCCGCGGTTGTGGTGTTGTAGCATGGGAGGAGCGAAATGAAGCTGCAATGTTTGGGGCCGGGGGGCAGTGCCCGGTATGTGAATCTGGGGCGGGAATAGGACTGTCGGAAGGAGACACTCGGTCAGTTGTGGCACAGGGCGGGGATGGAGGGGGTCAAGAAACGGGACACACGCAACAAAGCCTTCATATAAGTAATTAATGGGGTTGATGTCAATAAAGCGGGTATTTCATTAACCATCTATAATATTAACCGAGCACCGGCTGGGTGTGGGGCGGGGCTCGAGCTGAGCGTGTAAGTCAGCCCCAGCCCGATTGGGACGGACAACACATCAAGTTCTAGCGCCCTAACGCCACCGCCTCAGACGGCGCGACAGTTCGGGTGGGTGGTTGGGCTTGAAGGGAAAAGACAGGGAGGCAGAAACTGCGGGGTTTTCTTGTCTCTCGTTCCTTTTTCTTCTTTGGCGCGCGGATACCCGCAGCCTGCCCTCCTTGCCGCCGGCAGCATAAAGAGGACAAGACGAGGCCGGTTTTCGCCTGGGCTGAGAGGCTAGTGTGTCCAGCTTGGGTCGAAACGAGCCTGGCGCGCTGAGGCTGTACACCCGACAAGTGCGGCGAGTTGGAGTCGCCGGCTCGTTCCGGGACCGTCAATGCCTTACCCAGCCTGTTTCGCATTTTTTTGCTCTACGGTTGTTGTTGGTGGTGGTGTGTAGTGTCGTTGTCTCGGGGAGGGGATGGAAACACCCTGACGAACGTCTCAGCCACAGGCGCCTGTTGACCCCAGCCTCCCTGCTGCCTGGCTGGCGGGTCGGTTGACGGCACGTGGCGTCTTGTTTTTCTTCTCTATCGCTTCCATGAATGTTCGATGGGCCGCGGCTATGTTACTTTCGTGGGAGGGACCGCAAAAAGCAGCCCGTGCTGCCCTGTCAAGGTTCGTTGTGCCGCGGATACGTCAGCGCGCCACGGATGCGGTAAAGGTTTGGAGTTCATGATTGCCCAAAATCCGTCTCGTCCAGCCTCAGGCCAGGCTGCGATTTCGCCCAACCTTTCCACCTCGCCGGTAGCCCAACACACCACACCGGCCTGCATAGTCCAACCCTTGCGTCATCCGATCCCGAGAGGGACGAAAAAGAAAATCAAGGTTTCCGGACGGGAGGCCGTCCAGCCTGGCCTGGCCACACCTGTCACGGCCGCGGCCCACGATCTAGACCACCTGGCCCACGATCCAGACCAAGACCGACCCAGCGAAGCAGAAGTCGCCCCTCTCCGAAGAAATCCAGCCGCCCTCATTCGTCAGCCTCTCCCAACCAAGCCTTGATTGCATAGCTAGCATCAATCGACCATGCACGGCACACAAGACCCCCCCTCCCCGCTCGCGCAGTATGCAAGTGCCAATCCGATGTGCCGGGATGCAAGATGCGCGCACGCACGCATGCAACCAACTCGTTAGACCACCCACCGCCTTGCCTTGCCCCCCCCCTCCACAATCAACAACCAAGACAGCCAGAGAACAACGAGAGACATCGGTTACGACCGAGCCAAGGCAGTATCCTCCCCCCCTGGTTCCCCTCTGTCTGCCCTGCGCACCACTCACAACCCCCGACGATCCCGAAAACCTGGAGTATGCATTGTGGTTTGCCACGCGGCGTGTTGTGTGACTTGTCTCGCTGCGATGAAACATGGCCACCACGAGGTTGGATGGGCTGTTCTAGGCCGTAGGAACGCCAGCGGCTGCGATGGTGTGCGTTGCGTGGCAAGGGAGAAACACCAAAAAGCAAGTAGTGTTTGTGTTATTTGCATCAATGTGGGTGTAAGCAGATATGGGTAAGACTGAATTGCAGCGCGGTAGGAATATATCTATCTAAAGCGAGTGAAAAAGGCAGAGAGAAACTAGGAAAGAAAAGGAAAAAGCAAAACGAAATGTCTAGACCAAACGCAGCCAACCCCCCCACCCCCCCTTCCTCTCAACCCCCATCCCCGAGGTGTGCAGGCCTGGGCCTGCCGCTCCCCAGTCTATTCTAGAATGTGTGATGTCCTGTGCTCCATGGGTATCCAGGTGCCAAAACCCCTTGTGTCTCTTCTAGACTCCAGCGCCGGTGACATGACAGAAGAGAAAGAAGAGAAAGAAGAGAAAGCCAAAAAGTAAAACGATTGCAGTAGGCCACCCCAAAAAGAATCGTAGATAGACTCGAAAACCAAGAAAGGAAACAACCAGCAGACTCCCTAATTAAACCACCAAAGCAAACAATTGGTAAAAACCAGATCCAGGAACCGGGATCTGGTGCTTGAAGTGTTGAGCCGGGATATTGACGTGTCGGCTCGAAGTGTCGACTCGAAGTGTCGACTCGCAGCGTAGACTCTGATGGTCTTGGCCTGCTTAACCCTTGTAGACGAACTTGACAATCGTGCAAGAGCCACACCTCTTGTGCTGGCAGCTCGGGCAATATGCGTCATAGAGGCGGCTCAGCGGACCGTCAGAGCAATTGCTCTACCAGGGGGGGGGGAGATGTTAGAAATAACCAGGTGCTTGGGATGGGGAAATAACAGGAGGGGATGTGTGCTCTTACGCAGAACCACTTCCACTCATAGTTCTTGCTACCAGAGTCGGCCATGGTGAAGTTGAGGACGGTTGCTTGGTGGTGATGATGTATTGTGATGCTGCTGGAGAATCCGGCCGTTTGGAGAGGCTCGGTGTGTGAATGCGGGAAGTGCTGGGCTTGGGCGCTTGCGGAACTCTGTTGATGATGCAGTGGTGGTGGTGATGGTGGAGTGATGGGGTGCAGTGTGGTGTGGTGGTGTAAGGGATGTGGTTTTGGGTAGGATGATTGAGTAATATATACTCAACGCACAACTCTCGCAGCGCAACAGGAGACTTAACACCGCCATCACCCTAACGCGGTAGCAAGGGGTAGGTTGGGCGTACTGGTCGGCCTCATCCCATGCCTCCCTGGCCACTGCGGACTCCGCCCGACCTGACGCCCGCTTGGGACAGGCGCGATACCACGGGGCAACGACAGCTGGGAAGGAAAAGGCAAGTGAAGCTTGCAAAAACAAGGCGGGGAGGGATCCGAACGATGACTCCCAGGAGAACGAGCACTCGCTCGTTGAATGCTTGTTGAATCTCACGGGCGACACACAAGGTCCAGAGCGACGTCATAGCCATGCCGATGTCGGTGTGAAGGGCGAGACGTGAGTGGTGATTGGTGACGAAGGTGAGCACGTCCAACCCAGTCAGAGAGTACTGGAGGTCGGGAAAGCCTACCAACGGGCGTGGGCATGGCGGCCTCGTTTCCAAGAAGCCAGTTGGCAGTTGCCTTGCGGGCGCAGCAGCTTGCTCGCTCTCTTTGCCTGCGGATGGGCACCGCTTCAGGAGGCTGTGGTGATGGGCGTTCAAGGGGGCTCAGGCCCGGACCCGCGAGGGCCGTCGACGGCATGGTCTAAAGTTGCAGGTTGTCGGTCGGTCCGAGACGCGGAGATTCCCTCTGGACGCCCGACGAGCCACATGACAGGCCTGTTCGCGGCGGGCAACCCGGGACGCGGCAGGGCGACAGGGCGCGCGTGTGGGAAGATCAGAGCGAGCCAAAGGACGAGTAGGACGGGTTGGAGGATCGGTTGCACTGTTGCAGGGGAAAGTTGGAGGGGGGAGGGGACGAGGGGAAGAGATGGGCACGCGTGGGAGCCCCAGGGGTCCAGATAGCAGATAAGCAGCCAATTCATGGCGGCTGGAAGCGGCAGAAGACACAAAAGTCCATCCTGGGAGCTGGCACCAGACAGATTGGGGCCGTGGGTGGTGCTGGGCTGCTTGGTTCTGCCTCTCCGGATTGTTGCATGCGGCTCTTATTCGCTGTGCTGCGATCAATGCATATATCGAGATAGTCGCCACAGCCACGGGTCAGGCGGGTTCAGCGCTCGGTGGATGGGCGGCGGGGCAGTGAGTGGGGCGGGCAGCTGGGATGCGGGACGCTTGGGCCGCCAGAAACGACTGCTGACAGCCTTGTCTCTTCCAGCTCCGCCAACATCGCAATCCCCCATCCCGCCCGGCTTGAAACGATACCCGCACCCGCACACCGACAGTCTTCTCAAAACCGCACCCCTTTGGGCTCCGTGCGAGGCGAAATTCAAAGGCCATGGCAATGTGGCTGGGGGCATGTTGGGCTGCACTGACGGGACTCTCAACGAGTGCTGCGGGACCAATGCTTCGACGCGGCCCAAGGCAGTCAGCGTGGTGCAGCACAACAGCAGCCTCGCCCGTTTAGGTGTCGACCATGGTGCTGCCTGCGCAAGGCTCCGACAGAACCCCACGCCCCGCGGGTTCATCCAGGGCCGCTTGGTCGTATTCGGTCTCGCTTGTCTCGTTTCATCGTCGTTGAAGCCGGTCAAGAAAAGGGCCAATGCCGCCGTCAGTCGTGGATCTTCTCCGACTGGCTCCTTGGTCTCGTTGGCCTCCAGGTCTCCAGGTCCTCGGGTCCCCAGGTCTCCAGGTCCGGGTACCTTCGAGTGTTTCCTTGTTTTTTGTTTGTTTATCCTTCTCTGAAACTGGGCAGCAGCCGGCTGCTCATCGTCAGCACCAGCACCAAGCATGAGTCGGGGCGGAGCCGGCCGATGGTGCCCATGCCCACCTTGTCCCGTTGCCCAACGACATCGGCATCCTCTTCCAGCAGGGCGCCCGGCGGGCCGTTCAGACTCGGTTTATGATAGTCAAAGGAGGATGAGCGATGTGATGCTCTGGGCACTGGCAGCGCCCGAATGGCGGTGTCTGATCTCCTGACCATCTCTCCCCCGACGCCGGAGTGCTTTGGATTGGTTCAGCATCGCTCGCTGGCCAGCCTTCCCGCCCTCGTGCCCACGAGCAAAGTGATTCCCCCCTTTTCAGAGCAGACTTCATGGCCAATCAGTCACTCAAGCATGTCGTGGATCTGACATTCAAGATAAGATCTAATCTTCGACGCCGTTGCAACCATAAATTGAAACGCCAATGACGGTATTGCCCCGCGGGGGTTGTCGCTGGGGCAGCGCCACTGTCGCCACAGCCGCCTGACCTCAGGTGCTGGAGGCAAATCGCCGGTTGTGGCTGGGACAATGCATCAAGTCCTTGTCCTGGGTCACGAACATCGAACTATCCTGGTGCTCTCAGCAAAGGTCAGGTAGGTAGGTACCTGGGAGGCTGGTAGCTTGGAGAGGTCAACTAGCAGCTGTCTCCTAGTTCGAGCGACAAGCCAACTACTCCTCGACGCAGTGCAGCCATAATCGGGCTCCAGTTTAACTTGTCTCCAAATCCCCTGCTTGGCTCCACAGGCAGGCAGGTTGCCTGGGGGGGAGCGCGCATCACTCCCCACCAGCCCCTGGCCGCCAGCCAGCAAGAGGTGCCTCTGTCCAAGGCGCCGAAACAGACCCGCCGCAGCAAATGCAAGCCTCTGGAAATAAGCAACTAAGACACCCGGGAAGGCCTCTTGGCTGAAACCCACCAGCAGCAAGCTGCGGGGAACACGTGGGTGCGAGATGCTTAGAGGCGAGGGGGCAGGGGGGGCGTCGAAGACGACTTGAACTCGGAACTCCATCAGAAGGGGGTTGTAGGTCCATTGGCGGCGTGTGACAGGCCGCGTTGACAGCCTTGAATGAAAGGAAGCTCCAGCGGCGCGTGTTTGCAGGGCTTGGCAGGCGATTAGATTTGTCGGCTCCACCCTGGCCATCGCCGAGCAGGCCCCGTCCTATCCCCTTCCAACGTCATTTCGGCAAGAACAAAGTCGCCCGCCAACGGCCCACCACGGGCAGCATCGCCCCGAACCCTCAACTCTCAAATAATGCACGACGACCCTCCTCCTGATCTCTGCCAGCGGTAGCCCAGGACAGCAGCCTGGTTCCGGCATGCCCGCCACCACATGCGCCGCTCCATGTCCGTGCCGCCGGTCCCTTGAATAATTCTCCTGCAGGCACGAGCGAGCGCAACCACCGTCGCATCCACCCGCCGCCTTCTCTTATACTTCTCTCATCTCATTCCCTGTCCTGGGGCACACACACACGACACACGGACATCCGACAGACACACAGAGCCGGCACTTTTCCGCGCCGCGCGCCCGGAACGCGATGGTGGCGGCTCGTCGCTCCGAGACTCGGTGGATAACGCGCATTATTCCATTCGTTCTCGCCGGTGCTGTTGGCTATGTCACCTACGCCATTGTTAAGCGCATTTGCTGTACGCGGTCCCCTCCCTTTGCGCGCTGGGTCCTCTTCCGAAATTGATCGCATCTTGCTGACATTTTATTCCTTCCCCAGTGGATTTCTTCATCACCGACCAGCAGCGGCCGGCCACCGCGATCGCCTTCCTCGTCTTATACTTCGTCTTCTTTCTTTTGATGATCACGACTTACCTCCGAGTATTCAGCGTTATCCAGACCAACCCCGGCGTCACCTCGCTGGGACCGAAAGCAACTGAGCAAAAGACAAAAGCAAATAAGCGCAGCCGGCGCGAGCGGGACCTCGAAGCGGCTTCGCGATACGAGGCACGACCAGACGACAACCCGGACAGCCCGGGCCTCGAGGAGTTTTACACCAAAGATGTGTTTGTGTGCGAGACAGACGGCCGCCCGCGCTGGTGCAGCACCTGTTGCAACTGGAAGATGGACAGGGCGCACCACTGTAGCGAAATCGAGCGGTGTGTGAAAAAAATGGACCATTACTGCCCCTGGGTAGGGGGCATTGTGGCCGAGACGTGTGAGTCTGGCTTCGTATCTGGCCATTAAAGTCATGAACTAACCCCCCTGGTCTTCCCAGCCTTCAAATTCTTTGTCCAATTTACGTTCTACGCCGCCATCGACTGCATAATCGTCTTCGTCGCCTCGGTTATGTGCGTGCAGTCCAAGTCTGCCGCCGGCGACGGCATCGACGGCGTCGCCATCGGCGCCCTCGCCATCTCGGCCCTCTTCGGCCTGTTCGCCCTGACCATGGCCATCACCTCGGCCCGCTACATCCTCATCAACCTCACCACGGTCGACTACCTCAAGTCCAAGAACGTCGTCCACCAGCTCGCCATCCGCGTGCCGCGCGGCACCCCGCCCGGCCCCAACTACCACGTCATCACGTACCCCCTGCCCACCTCGCCCAGCGGCATGTCCCTTTCGGGAATGACGGTCACGGACGAGCGCTTCTGCTCGCCGCGCGACCGCCTCGCGACGCGGACGTTTGCGATCGTCCGCACCGAGATGGGCGAGAACCCGTGGGACCTGGGATACTACGGCAACTGGAAGTCGGTCATGGGGGACGGGCCGGCCGACTGGTTCCTGCCGGTGCGGGGATCGCCGTGCGCGCGGCACGAGGGGAGCGAGAGCTTCTACGAGATGGGGCCGCTGTATGGGAAGCTGAGGAAGAGGTTTGGGCTGGCGCCGCTGAGGGACGGGGAGGGCGAGGAGATGGAGATGATGCAGCAGCAGCAGCGGGAGCGGGAGCTGGAGGGGGGTGGAGAGCCGGGGAAAGCGTTGTGATGAGAAGATGATGATGTTGTTGTTGTTGTTGTTTGTTGCTGTTGTGTGAAATGGCGGCATGGGAATGCGGGACGTAATGACTTAGACGAAGATACCCCAGGGTTTTTTGATGGGTGGCGGGCTGGCGGCGGTTGGGAATGGGATGGTACTGTTGACTTGATTCTCTCTTTCTGTGTTTCTTTGTTTCTTCGCTTTTTTACTCTCTTTTGATATGTTGTCTACTTGTTTTTAATGCTGGGCACGCGGGCACATCGTGCGGATTCTATTTATCGCCCCCCCCCTTTACGTTCTCTTTTTCTTTCAAGGGTTCGATGTGTGAGTGGTATAGGGGTCGAGGGACAAAATATGATGGCAGCGAGCCTGGAAGAAGTTGTGTGACAGATGGGGTCTGGATGGTTGGCCTCTTGATCAGGAGGAATCGAGAGATTGGCTCCTGGCCAGAGGAGGTCCAGCCACTGATCAGACGACAGCGAGCTCTTCTGATCATGGGAGCACAGGGCGAAAGATTGGGTGTGTATGGTGTAGTGATTTTGTATGGGTGAATGGTGGGAAGAAGCTGTGGTAACCCATGAGGAGGCGAGAGCAATATCACATGTAGCCCGTTGCGGCCGGTTCACTCCCCTGCTCTTCGCGTGGCCTCGTTCCAGCGTAGGATGCCCGAGTCTCGGGTTCCTTGGTTCGATTGAGCGAGGCTGACGATGTTTATTTGAGAGTTTCTCGGGTGCTTGCGCCGGGACTGCAACGCGGGCGGTTGCTCGGATGGGAAAGGAGTTTATGCAACTCGATATCGTCAGGAGGGACAAGGGAACGAGGAGGACGGATCGGGAACCCTCGAGACTGCTTGAAACCCTGCTTTGGGCCTCCTGGGATAATGTCTGGTAAGGATTTATAAAATCTTGGATAGGTAGGTTTAGAATGCCAATCAAAATTGTTTGTGTTACCTTAGGTACGAAGCCCAAGTTCAAAGTTTCGTTGTTTTCTTCATGGTGCTGTCTCAGCGGAGGAGGTCTCCTCCAAGAGCGGCACTCGCCCCCACACCAACAACCCCACGGCTGATGACCCCGACACAGCTTCCCAGAAACACACAACTCGACCACGTCGACCGCAGAGTTTTCCCATCGGACCTTCCAGAATGACATCGCGACTCGCACACACGATTTCGGCGCCATGTCATCTTCGCAGTGTTCATTTCGGGAGCTGTCCCCCGCGGCAGCAGGCAGCGTGAAGCGGTCACAGTTCACGTACAGGAATCTCAACCAGATGGCCGCATACATCACGTCGTGCCCGCTGAGAGTGGTCACCCACATCGATCTAGACTGCTTCTACGCCCAGGCAGAAATGGTGCGCCTCGGCGTGCTCGAGGACCAGCCGCTCGCGGTCCAGCAATGGTGCGCGCTGGCTTCGTCCTGCTGTCCCGGCTACCGCCCCCTCTCCGCTCGTCACACAACGCACATGCTGACCGACCACCGCACCTGCGCAGGGAGGGCCTGATCGCCGTCAACTACCCCGCGCGAGCCTACGGCATCGGTCGCATGTGTACCGCGACGGAGGCAAGGAAAATGTGCCCCAACCTCGTCACCCAGCACGTTGCGACCTGGCGCGAAGGCGACGACTCCTGGTAGGCCCGCGCTGCGAACCCTCTACTTCCGGCTCGGGTGGCATGCAGCTGACACGGCAGCGACCAGGGCGTACCGCGAGGATGCCGCAGACAACATTGCGACAGACAAGGTCTCCCTGGACCCCTACCGCCTCGAGTCCAGGCGCATCCTGGCCGTCATCAAAGAGCATCTTCCCTCGCACCTGCAGAAAGTGGAGAAGGCCGGCATCGATGAGGTCTTTCTTGACCTATCCGCCCACGTCCATGCCGTCCTCCTCGAGCGATTCCCCGAGCTGGCAGGGTCTCCCCCGGATGGGGACCCGTCCGCGCAGCTCCCCGCACCCTCCGTCTCCGCCCTGGACTGGCAGGCTGACGCGCTCGTGGACTTGGATGATGAGCATGCCGAGTTCGACGACCCGGACTGGGACGACGTGGCCATGCTCGTAGCGTCCGAGATTGTGCGGAATGTCCGGGCAGCAATCAGGGACAAGCTCCGCTATACATGCGCCGCCGGCATCTCCAAGAACAAGCTACTCAGCAAGCTAGGCTCGGCTCACAAGAAGCCCAACCAGCAGACCGTGATACGCAACCGAGCGGTGCGGCACTTTCTGTCGGGCTTCAAGTTCACCAAATTCAGAAACCTGGGCGGCAAGCTGGGGGATCACGTCAGTCAGACATTCAAGACGGAGGCCGTCGTGGACCTCCTTGCGGTCCCCGTCGAGCAGCTGAAGCTGAAGCTGGGCGACGAGACGGGCGTGTGGGTCTACAACACCCTGCGGGGGGCCGACACGAGCGAGGTCAACCCGCGCACCCAGATCAAGTCCATGCTCTCGGCAAAGTCCTTCCGCCCCAGCATCACTTCCGTCGAACAGGCCGACCGATGGCTTCGGATCTTTGTTGCTGACATCTTTGCCCGGCTGGTCGAGGAAGGCGTGCTCGAGAACAAACGCCGGCCCAAGACCATCAACCTGCACCATCGCCATGACGGCCAGACCCGCTCACGCCAAAGTCCCATACCTCAAGGCCGCACCCTGAACCAGGAGGGTTTGTTGGGACTGGCCAAGAGCCTGCTGAGCCAGATTGACCAGGAGGGCCATGTCTGGCCCTGTGCCCACCTCAGCTTGAGCGTCGGTGGCTTCGAGGACGGCATCTCGGGGAACATGGGGATCGGCAGTTTCTTGGTGAAGGGCGAGGAGGCGCAAGCACTTAACCTTGGCTCGCGGACTCGGTTGGAGCCCGAGGGCAGCAGCGGCCCGTCCTACTCGGCGGAGAAGCGACGGCGCATGGACGACGGCGGCATCCAACGTTTCTTTACGAAGAAAAGCACGACTCCGCCTTTGGGCTGCAGTGACGCCGCCGTGAGGGGAAATGGCGGTGGTGAATCGTTGGGTGCCGGGGGGTCACAGCGTGTGTTGGGCACGGTTGACAACTTGACTGGGCCGTCGTTCACGTCGGGCGAGGGACCCGCAGCCCCGACTAATGATCAGGAGACGGCATGCGGCAGTCGTGACTGCACGCTGTGCGGTGCTCGGCTGGAAACCCCGGAAGCATTCCAGAGCCACCAGGACTGGCACTTTGCCAAAGACCTCCAGGAGCAGGAACGTGGCATGATGGCATTCGGCGCCCAGCCATCCGCCGCTGCGGCAAGCCCACTCCCTGGCGGCGGTCGGAAACCTGGACCGGCAGCAACCAAGCGGCCAGGGCGACCAAAGAAGACGGAGCGCGGCCAACAGAAGTTGAACTTTGGCTGAGCAGGGCTCGCTCGCGAGGCGACCATGCGTCGATGATGGAACCACCTGTCCATCGGGCTCTGCGAAACAGAAGTCTTTACGATAGATAGGCCCGCGGCGGGTTCCGGAGCGACGACTGCGTCTGTTCTCGGCAAGGCACCATGCTCGTCATGCCCGTCATGCTGCGTTCGAGACAAGTTTCGCTGTGATGGTCGAAGCCACTGCGGGTGCTGGCACGCAGCAAAGTGTCGGACTGGACGGCCTCGACCCTGGTCATGTTTGTTGTTGGCAAGCCCGCAGAACGCCATCCTGGCCTCCTCTCCTGGCCCATGCCTCGACTTCAGGAGTTGATCGAGGAAGCAGGAAGAAGTAGGAGCTCGCATCTCAAAAGTCGTCACTGCTGGGAACCACGATGATACGTTGAGTGGGACCTGACAGCGGCGACTGCTCGGATGGCTTCCGCGGCGTTCTTGGGCCCGCCTGTCCCAAGGCAACCATGCCGGCGGCTGAATCGAGAGCGGGAGGCACCGAGATGGGCTTGATATCAACATCTGGCGCACCCCTTGAAATGCACTTCGGCACACTGCCGTGGAGGGGATTGATGGGGCAATGCGTGGCATCGGGCTTCTCTTGCTCCCTGACCACTCAAGACAACTGGAGTCTTACTTGTCAGTGATTGGTTGGGTCAAGACCACTCATGGCCCGAATGGCAGGTTGGGCTTCAACATGCATTGGTACCCAACCCTGCCAAACCACCCCCATCCCAACCACCGCCACCACTCAAACTCGCCGCTGTTACATATGTAGCGGGCTGGCATTCCTCACGCAGACTCCCACTAGACCGATGCAATGAAGCCTCGTTCCCAGGGACCAGGCGGCCGGTCGGTTGACAGGTGTATCGAAATCACCCGTCCATGTCAGCAGGTTCCGCGGACGGTGCTCTCGCCATGGGCGAGGCCCAATCAGTCCATCGCAGGCAGCATGACGGCGGCGGGTTTGACCGCTTGACTGCCTGCAGTAGGTAGTTTTAGGGTTATCTTTTGGCTGTGGTCCCCCCACCCCCCTCCCGAGCTCGGTTGGATGGGCTTGGAAGCCTCGAACGAGCACAGCCGGGATGTTTGGTGGGCAGTGTGCGTTTCGCTATCGCGGCCGACAGGAGCAAACGGTTACCACATGCCGGATATGTCTCCTATCTGGGGAAAGACGGCGGAATCGCGTTTTGTAAAAACTGTCGTCTCATCGAGGAGTCAGTCGGTGTCCATGGTTGGATGATGGTCCGGGCAGGGGGTAGCTCGTCGTTGTCCTTTGTGTGAGAGTGGCAGGTATCCATTCCCATCTGGTCAGCCCTACATAGAATTTTTTCGGGCCCCTCCGAGCGAAACGGACCTTGATCAAGGCCCAATCACGGTTCTCGGTGTCTCGAATGGGAGCCCAAACCAGAAAGGTCACCGACGCTGACGCGCCTTCGTGGCAGCCCCCTGGCCGATGGCCGAGCGGCCTGGCCACCCTCCGTCACGCAGCGCTGGGTTTTGCAACAGCAGATGCAAGGGTATTGCTGCGATGTTGTGTTGTCCAACCCCGCCAAGTCTGGACGGCGTCCGTTGTCTCCGAACGGAGGGAGCAGCATATACATAGTATAGTGGCTTGTCTGCTGTTGCACTTTCTGAGCCCGTTTCCTCCTATCGTCGCCAGAGATCCTCTTCCGCCTCACACACGCTGCAGCCCAAAGGCTCCGACAGAGAGGGAGACTGGGTAGGGACCACTCGGGTCGCAGGACAGGGCGTCAAGGCGGAGGAGACGAGAGGTTTCACCCGCGTGATTGGGCATGTGTCGCCGTCGTCTGACGTGCTTTTGCCTCTCTTCTCGCCGCCGCCTTAGCTTGGATTCAGCTTCGCTCGGCGCGTTTTTTGTGCGTCTTTGCGTTCGTTCGCTTGTGACCGACCCCCCCTTCCCGAACGACTGTGCAAAACGAGGCCGTAACGGTGCGCTGTCATCGTATCGGAGAGGGAGGGCTGCCTGCTTGGTCGCCTCCTCTCCTCTCGCTGCCTCTGCCTGCGTCTCGTCTCCAGCGTTGCTGGCCAGTCGTTTTGCGGCGGCAAGTGATCCACCGCAACCCTCCCTGGCGCAGCCTGAGACGCTCCCCATTGGTAGCCGAGGGGCCGCCTGGCTGGCTGGCTGGTTGGCTTTTGGGCCTCCTCCCCTCCCATGGGTCGCCCCAAGGAGAGGAGAGGGCTGTGAGGTCCTGGCGCTACTGCTGCTGCTGCTGCTGCTGCTGCTGCTGGCTGCTGCGGCGTGGCCCTCTTCTACCGTCTGCAACAGCAGCACACTGCACGGCCCGATCAGTCACAGGCGGTCGCCACCGACCGGCTGGGGAGTGGTTCTGGTCTGCTGGGCAGCCCCCCCCGGTCCGTCGTTGGCAACGACGCAGAGAGGCGTGGTGCGTGGTGCGTGGTGCGACGCGTGCACAGCGGCCGTTTGCCCAACTGGATGGCTGCCGACGGAAAGCCTTGTCAACGGATTAGGGTGGACGCTGGTTAGGTAGGACAGCAGCCCGCTGCCCAACCGAGAGAAAAACGATGCTGCCTTTGCAGCAGTGGCTGCTGCAGTGCGTGTGCTGGCTGGTTTCTGGTGGGGAAGGGAGGGAGGTACCTCCCACAAAAGGGACCCCCCCAGCCGCCTCCCCACTGCCGCCGCAGGCCGCCAGTCATCAGCCGAGCTTGCCAGGCAGACAGGTCCCGCTTTGACAAACCAACCAACCCCCTGCCGCGTGGATTGGCGGGTTTGGCTTTTGGAAGGAAATGGGGGGAAGGAGGGAAGGGGGCCCGCCTTCCATTTCTTCCAGCGCTGCCCACCATCTCCGCTCCTCCACCCTCCCTCTTCCCTCCTCTTCCCTTTCCCTATTTCTGTTTTCTGCCGCCCTGCCGCCTTGCTGGATCCCCCATCCCCATCTCCCTCGCCGCCATCCGCCGTCTTCCATCCCGCAACACCCCTCGACGCCGACTCCCGCCTCCATCACCCTCCTCCTCGGACGATCCCCTCCCAGCCCAGACCCCCTCACGCCGAGACGCCTTGGGTTTTAGTCTCGACCGCGGCTCATTTTTCGCGTGTCTTCCTCAGCAGATTCACCACAATGACGGGGAGGCCTAGCAACAGGGCGAGCCAGCCGCAGATGCAGCCCGCCCCGGCCCGCCAGAACGAGTACTTCGTGCCTCGCGACGGCATCGACCGGGAAGTCATCTCCTCAGACATATGCAGGTACCTGGGGAGAGACGCCCTCGTGCGCCCCGGCACGTATGAGGTACGCTGATCCTCGGGCGACCCGAACCCCTCATCTCGACGCATTTCTCACGACCCCTTTTCTGCTGCAGTCACAGGATGGCCGCCCCATCCAAGGGTATTACATTACAGCATACCGAAACCTGACATCAGTGAGTGTCGAGCCCACACGCCGGTTTCACTTCTGCCTGCTTCATCTCTAATCCCCACCCCCAGGCAATGATCCAAGACCTCAAGGCCGACTCGGCTCGCTGGGAGCAAGAGAGGCGTGCCGCGTCGCGGCTCGCGAGCGCCGGACCCGGAGGTACAGCGCATTCGAGCCAACCGAATGACATCTTTGTGAGACGAGACTCTAACTCTCCAGCAGGCCGAGAGATTGGTGGCCAGGACTACAGCTCGTGGAAGAACCGCTTGCGGGAACAGGAGTACCAGCAGGCCGCGTACGGTTCCGGCATGGACATTGACTATCCCCCTGCCGCGTCGGCTGGCGCAAGTGCAGGTTATCCAGGCCAGCAGTACGGGCAAGCGCCTCCCGTGAGCTACACGCCGACTGCGTATCCGCCCCAGGCTGCGGCGCCCCAGTACGCCGCCCAGCCGCAGTACACATACGCTGCCGTCCCCGCCCAAACCCAGTACTCGCCCCAGCCTCCCAATGAGAGGTATAATGCCATCCCTCCGCCGGCTCCCATCCCCGTGTCCCACCCGGCGGACCCCAGCCCATTTTTCGCAGGATCAAATTTCCAAACCGTCGCGCCGGGTTATTCCACTGCCGGGTCAAACAGGATGCCCCAAGCCATGCCACATCCGTCTGCTGCGCCTTCAAGGACTTACCCGGCCACTGCCGGGCCCTCCGCCGGGTATGGCACAGAGCCGGATCCGTACTACCAGCAGCAGCAGGCCGGAAATTCCGGAGCCCAGAGCTTCCCGATTGATGGTGTCTTCGGCCGCGGTGCGTACATGACAACAGCAACCAACCCTGCCGAGGCTTCGTCTGATGATTTAGGTTCCCCCGCAGGTCCAGCTCAACGGCAGGGCTACCCGACGCCCTCGGACCAGCATCAACAGCAGTATGAGGATCTTCAAACCCCCGGAATGCCCATGGTGACGACGCCCACCTCGATGCCCCCCACCCAGGTGACAAGCGGTGGTGTGCCGGCCCCACGCCGTGACCGTGACCGCGACTCGGAGCCGAGAGAGCGGGAACGAGAGCGAGAGCGGGAGCACAGGTCAGACCACAGGAGCCGTCGAGAGCCGGAACGTGACGACCGAGACCGGAACCGCCATCGCCATCGTTGATCACATCCCAGCCCGTAGGACAGGATTTTGAGCCTCTGCTGCCCTGGAATGTTGCCCGCGTAGGACCCGTGGATCTTCCGTGAACGCCTTGGGGTCTGTTCTTGTTGATACCTTTGACCTTGGAAGAGGTCCTTGGTCGTTTTTCATATTCTTTTTTCTTCTCGTGTTGTCGTTTTCCTTTGTCAGCGACTTACTCCGCCATCATCATCAACCCTCGGACCCGACACTGTGCGACCTTAATGCCATGACCCCATGGACAAGCCCGGATCAGAAGGTGGCCACAAACCTTCAGAGCTGCAAGTTGCATCTCAAGACCAAGGAACACTGTGGACGTCGGCTTCCGACCCGTGTCACACACGACTCTGCCGCCTGGCGAGTTCTTCCCCATGGGAGACGCAGGCTGGCCATGATTTCCCTACCGGATGGATGTTTTTTTCTTTCTTTGCGCCAACACTTCCGGAGTCGGCTTCCGGACGGCCACATCAACAAGATGAGAGCGAACGACGCATGGCATTTTCACTACTGATGTTTTGTCGCCCCCACGGGCAGTTTTATGGGAGGCGCATTGATCTTGATACCTCGAGGCCCGGGATTTTGTCGCATTGGAAAGCAGCGGCGACGTTGATTCATATGGTTTCTCTCTGCCCTGGATGGTTCCTCTCTTTGCTGTCCGGACCCCTCTGCCGGGATTGCCGCTCCTTGATGGCTCTTTACTTCTCCGCCACACCGATGCCCGGTTTGCACACATCCAACTCATCGGCTCCAAACTCGGATCTCGCCTCGTCAACAGCAGGCCCAGGCCACGGCCGGACAGCTAAGGTGAGTGAACATCGGGCGAGCTTGTACATATCAAGTCGAACCACTCCCTGGGATGTTAATACGCTGCATAATTTCCTCTCCGGACCCATTTCCAGGCGAGAACGGCAGTTCAAGGCAACTGACACACCGCAGATTGAGCCCAGTGGAACCATGGATTTGACGCACCGTCGCTGGACCAAACTTCAAGCCGCTGGACATGGACTTTTCTTGGCCCTGGACTTCTCCCTTTCCCGGATTCAAACCGGTTTTGTCATTTGACCTCTACCATGGACCCCTTAGCCAGCGCTCTGGGACGAGCATGAGCCAGGCTCGAGGATGATGCCACTCCCACGACTCTGTTGTCTCGGGTCACCCTGACCGGACTCTCCGATCGCCTTGACCTCTCCCGCTCTCGACCGAGGGCTTGGGAGGCAGGATCTCGCCGTTTGCCGCCGCGGATTGTTTTACTTTTTTTCTCTATCGCGCCGGCATCTGACGAGGATGGCACATCAGCGGACAAGAATATCAGACGGTAAGGTGGAGCATCGGCACTTCTCCCGCCACTGGCTCCATCACTTTTCCCGGACATGGACCGTCCGGTCTCGGCTGTGCCGCGTCGCCGCCGGGCCGGCTCTGCGTGCCTTGATTGTCTCTGAAGGACATGGTCTGCTCGTTGCTTCAGGATTGTCCAGGAGGGCATGTCTGAACTTTTTGGTGTCCCATCAACTCCTGCCTACACGGCGTTGCTTCACCTGATGGTCTGGGTCAAGTTTTGAAGAGGATTTGACCAGGCATCAGGGGGCTTTTACCAGCTCTGGACTGGCGGAGCGCGGGCGTTCTTCATTCACACCTCCCAACCGGGAACGGACATATGGACCAGCTTTTTGAACAATCCGGATTGTGGAGAAACCGGGATTCAGAACCGGTGCGTCGATGCCGATGCGTCGTCAGCAAGCAAACAGACCAGACAGGACTGCCCCGGATTGTGGAGACGAAGACGACGAGCCGATGTCTCTTACCTTGCGCGCGATTCGAGACGGACGGACAGACAGACACACAGACAAACGCCTGCCGGACGGATGGATGGACACCCTGGATTTGATCTCGATGATACCGTTGCGGGACAACCCAGCCCATATCCCAAGGATGTCTTATGTTTTTCTTCTTTTTTCTTCTTGGCCCACAGATCTCGCCTTTGCTCGACGTTGCACACCTACCTACCTGGGCTGTCGCTTTTGTTCCCGTGGATGTGGACGCGGACTCCCTGGATACACACCTACTTACCACCGCCACCGCCTTCGCTGTCGCGGGGCGGCGTTTTGTGGGGGGAATTTGTTAGTTGCTCTTATTCGTGTTGTCTTATCTTTGTATTATTTTTGTTGTACTACCTCATTCTCTGTTTATTTAAGAGGGTGGGGTACGACGGTTGGGTCATAGACGGAGACGGAGAGACTTGACACTTTGAGAGTTCTGAAGGGGTGGGAAGCTAACACTCATCTAGCCGCAGCAGCCACTTTGTTCTTGGATCCGGGCGGGTTTTCTGTTTAGACTTGGGAATGGCAGGCTGGCCAGTCTGGGCGTCTTGTGCTGAGGCTTTACTTTATTCTTGCTTACGTTGAGGGTGCGGTTGATGTTTAGATGTGTGTCGTGTCAATGAGTTTGTTGGAGTTGGGCGTAGGCGGACCATGTATCATCACCACACACACACCCGACAGACACATTGTGGGTTGATTGAGAGTCCAGTAAAGGGGTTGAGGGACAGGCAGGTTGTTGGATCCTGGCACATGCCATGCATGCAATACGGTGGGATGTTGTGCCGTTGTTGGGACTGGTTTGGCTTTGTTGAAGAGTCCCCAGCTGGTTGTGTTGTGTTTTACTGTTGTAGTATGAGGTATCATGGGAATGGAATCGAGGTTTGGCAATTACGGTAGCTGTGGATTTTATGGGAATGGGAATGAAATGGAAATGGGATTGGAGTTCAACATGGGACAGAGAACAGACTGGGAATCATGTTGCTTCATGGGGCGGGCTTGGCCGCGCTATTGGTGCTGTGTCCTGGTTTGGGTTCCGTCCGTGGCGTGGTTTGGTTTGTTGGTCACTTGACATCAATGGTTGCAATCTGAAACAGTCAGAGACAGACAGACAGACAGACAGACAAGCGCTCGCAGCGATGCTTCTTTTTTGGTCTCTAGGTGGAGGTTTTAAGGTGGGTTCCTGTGACTCTGGAATGTATTTATTCATGGTGCCAACCCACCTATCTAGCTGTTTACATGTGTGTAGCCGTCGACAGTGGCATCGATTGTGAGATGGGGGTGATCGCCACCTGACTACCAGTTGTGGGAGGAGAGAGCATCTTTGAGCATGCTGCTGCGATGGATGCCTTTGGGCAGGCTTCATCGCGGTTGGGATTTGGTTGGGCTCGAAGCCCGAGATTCAGCCGTCGGGCGTGTATCCTTGTCACGGGATTTGCCACGTTCTTTTTGAGACAGAGCTGTTTTGGAATGAGGGAAGGGGTCCGGAGTTTCCATGTTACGCGGCATCACAAATAGGTCGCTGCGGGAATGTTTGCTGCTCGCTGGTCCGCGTGTTGGGGATTACCCGTGCCTTTCCAACAGTTATTGTGCTGCCGCAGAGTGGTGTTTGTTGTGGGTATTGCTCTGTCGAGGTTGGTTTGATGAATTGATATGCAGGTAAACGGTAGATGACAGATTGGATGGTCGATGGCGGGGGGTGTGTGTGCGTGTGATTTTCAGGGGCCCCTCCTCGCTTCCGCTTTTCCACGTGCTTGTTGCCCATGTCTCTCTCTCCCCTTCCCGTCCATGCCTGGAGCTGCGAGATGAGATTGGGGGTGGTCGTGTAACAGAATCGATGTTGGGATGTTGCCCGGTTGATTTCGCGGTCCGTCTGCAGATGCTGTCCTACGTCCCGCGCGCGTCTCGAGGATTTGTCAATCCATAACAAATAGAGAGGTACGGACGAGAACCGTGCAAGCTCGACAGAGATTAAGCCAGACGAAGGGATGAACCGCACACAGACAGGCACACCATCCTCACTCAGACAGCCAGCACCAACCAACCAACGGTTGCCCGCGGAATGTGTGTTGTGTGTTCCCAGTTGCTCGAGCCCTGGGAGACCCACTGCGAACCCACCAATTCCCTGTCTGGTCGGAGGCGGGGCAGATTTTCGCAGGAGTGGAGGGGCGCCAGAGGAAGGGAGGGGGAGGGGTTCGAGGGCCAAAATCCACAAAGGCGGTGAGAAATTGGTTTCTCGACCACCAAGAATAACAGATCGTAGAATCCTTGATTGATACCTGACATCCCTTGTACGGAGTATGCTGTCCTCCGTCAATAAGGCCTACGAGCTTCAAGTTTTGGATCTGCCGTGGCTAAATGGACAGGGGAGTCCAGCGGTCGGAAAATATGGGATCTGGGGCTGCATCCTGCTCGGGCTTCAGACCCTGAAGCGCAAAAGCCATGCGCGCCTTTCGAAGGGATGAAGAAGCAAGGAGGCTGCGAAGCCGGCTGCTGAGCGGTCCATGCCGTGGACAGATTATGCACAACTTGTTCAACTCAGCTGGACACAGTGTTGGCGCGATGGAAGCGCATTTCGCGGACTGTGGCCCCTGGTCGAGACTCGAGCTCGATTACAAAACAAGGAAGCATCAAGCGGAGGCCAGATAATTATGTCAAGGACTCTGGCCGAGTTCATGTAAACAACAAACTGGCTAGGAGGAAGCGGATGGCTTCAGCCCAGAGGGTGCCCGAGTGGGTTCTTGCGATGATACAGGTGGAGCAAAAGTCCACCAGGTCGCATTTATTACCCACCTCCGTCCACAATAACAGAACCTGAACCCTCGATCGAGTTGCAAGTCTCCGAGTCGGGATGTGGGTTTCAAACTACTTAGGACAGTCAACGTCGTAGCCAGATGCAGATTGGGGATGGACGCGCCTGGCTGAATGTCCGCGGAAGCATCCAGGCAGGAGAAGAAGCAATCTGCACAAACAGCCAACACACCCAAAACAGACAGACACGCAGCTGAAGCCGCGAATAAGGTGCGAGCCGGCGGCTGGCTGCGCTGACAGCGACACAGCGTGAACTCTCACACCCACCCGAGCCCGCACTGACTTGGATAGACTGGGGCGACTGCAGCGCCCCAGCCAATGCCCCAGAGCGAGAGTGTGCCCCGCCATCCTGGGCCCCTGCCACCCAGGCCTGCCTCTTCTTCGCAACCAGATTTTAGCCCAAATTTTTTCTGGACCTGGACCCCTCGACCACCACCACCAACCCCTTGGGCTTCCGGCCATCTCCTACCACCTCCAACCCCCCCCCCCCTCCTTCGAAAAAACGCCCGCCGTCCCGCGCAGCGCCCTTGGATGCGACAACACCTGGCCCGACAGCTCGCCCACCATGGATGCCGCCGTCATTCAGAACTGCATCGCTGCGACCCTCACCCCTGATGCCGATGGCCGCCGCAGGGCTGAGCTTCAGCTGAAGCAGGTGCGTGTGTGCTTGTTTGGTGGTGGTTGGGTGGTGGTTGGGTGTTGAGTGTGTGTGTGGGTTGGGGTACGGCGTGTGTGCGCACGCATCCCCCCAAAACCCCCGGCCGCCGCCCCCGACGACAACACCATGCCACCTCGCCGTCGGCCTGCCGCGCACAACGACACGCCCTTCCCGTCGACGCCCCCGAGATTGACCAGCAATGCTAACCTGTATGTCGTCCTCCGTAGGCCGAGGGCCAACCCGGGTTCACAGATGTCCTGCTGGACCTGATCGTGGCCGAGCCCACCCTCCAACTCCCTGGTACGTCGCCTGCCTTGCTCTCCTTTCCCTGCTCGCAGTTCCCCCCGCCCCTCGTGGACATCGTCTCCATCCCAGATCTGCCCTCTCCCACAGACCCCTCGCCAGCCCCTGCAACCACGCTAACCAGCCGCCGCCCCGCCCCCCGCAGCCGTCATCTACCTCAAGAACCGCGTCCACCGAGGATGGGAGCGCTCCGAATACTATCCCAACGACACAGTGATACCCGATGACGAGAAGGCGCGCTTTCGAGACCGGTTACTGCCCCTGCTCGCGGGCTCCCAGACCCTGGTGCGCCACCAGCTGGTGCCCATCCTGCAGCGCATCCTGCACCACGACTTCCCTGAGCGATGGCCCACTTTCATGGACTACGCCCTCCAGCTGCTCAACACCAACGACCCGCCATCCGTCCTGGCCGGCCTGCAGTGCCTGCTGGCCGTCTGCCGCACATACCGCTTCAAGGCCACCGACACCGACAGCAGAGTGCACTTCGACAAGATCATCGAGGCCAGCTTCCCCCGCCTGCTGGTAATATGCAACGAGCTCGTGAACCAGGAGAGCGACGAGGCTGGCGAGATGCTGCACATCGCGCTCAAGTGTTATAAGCACGCTACATGGGTAGGTCCCCGCCGACCGCATCCCGGAATCAAGGGCATTGCGGGCCAGCAGAGCGTTAACAGGCCCCTCCATAGATTGAGCTCAGCGAGTTTCTCCGCCAAAGCGCCGTCAACCTCGGCTGGTGCACCGTCTTCCTCCAGACCGTCTCCAAGGCCATTCCTGCATCGGCCATGCCCGAAGATCCCCTGGAGCGGGAGCGTCACCACTGGTGGAAGGCCAAGAAGTGGGCCTACTTCAACTTGAACCGCCTCTACATCAGGTACGGAGGAGCCAACCCCTGCCGCCGATTTCGCAGCGCCGTATGATTGCTTGCTAACACCGGATATAGACACGGCACCACGCAAGGAGGGCTCGACCGGTCGTCCGAGCCTCCGGCACGGTTCGTCAAGGAGTTCTCCGCCCAAGTCGCTCCCGAGATCCTCAAGCACTACCTCCAGGAGATTGAGAAGTGGGTGTCCAAGACCATCTGGCTCAGCCGGCCCTGCCTCTCGTACACGATTGTGTTCCTCGACGAGTGCATCCGCCCCAAGGACATGTGGGCGCACCTGAAGCCCCACCTGACCAACCTCGTCACGCACTTCATCTTCCCGGTCCTGTGCCTGACCGAGGACGACATCGAGAAGTTCGAGGACGAGCCCGAGGAGTATCTCCACCGCAAGCTCAACTTCTTCGAGGAGGTCTCGGCGCCGGACGTCTCGGCCACCAACTTCTTGGTCACCCTGACCAAGGCCCGGAGGAAGCAGACCTTCGAGCTCCTCACCTTCATCAACCAGGTTGTCAACGAGTACGAGCAGGCCCCCGAGGGAAGCAAGAACCACATCGCGAAGGAGGGTGCCCTGCGCATGATCGGAACCCTCGCCCCCGTCATTCTCGGCAAGAAATCGCCCATCGCCTCCCAGGTGGAATACTTCATCGTCCGCTACGTTTTCCCCGACTTCACCAGCGAGCAGGGCTTCCTCCGCGCTCGGGCTTGTGACACGGTCGAAAAGTTCGAGCAGCTGGACTTCAAGGACCAGAACAACCTCCTCGCCATCTACCGCCACATCCTCGACCGCATGGCTGACCCCGCCCTCCCCGTGCGTGTGACCGCCGCCCTGGCGCTGCAGCCGCTGATCAGGCACGACATCATCCGCACGAGCATGCAGACGAGCATCCCGACCATCATGCAACAACTCCTCAAGTTGGCCAACGAGGCCGATATCGACGCCCTCGCCAACGTGATGGAGGACTTTGTCGAGGTCTTTGCGGCCGAGCTCACTCCGTTCGCCGTGGCTCTGAGCGAGCAGCTTCGTGACACGTACCTCCGTATCGTCAGGGAGCTTCTGGAGAACAGCGAGAAGCGGGATGATATGGAGAATGACTACGGCGAGTATCTCGACGACAAGAGCATCACGGCCCTGGGTGTCCTGCAGACGATTGGCACTCTGATCCTCACCCTCGAGAGCACGCCCGACATTCTTCTCCACATCGAGAGCGTCTTGATGCCTGTTATCCAGATCACCCTGGAGAACAAGCTCTACGGTAAGATATTACTCCGCATGGCCCCCTATTTCCCTCCTGGAAGTTGAATGCGCTGACAATGGTTTCCAGATCTGTACAACGAGGTGTTCGAGATCATCGACAGCTGCACTTTTGCCGCCAAGCAGATCTCTCCCACCATGTGGACCGCCTTCGAGTTGGTCCACTCGACCTTCAAGTCCGGTGCTGAGCTGTATCTGGAGGACATGCTCCCCGCTCTGGACAACTTTGTCCAGTACGGTGCTCCCCAGCTTATTGAGAAGCCCCAATACGTCGAGGCTCTGTTCTCCATGGTGTCGGACATGTTCACAGACAGCAAGGTTGGCGGTGTCGACCGGATATGCGCCTGCAAGCTCGCCGAGGCCATGATGCTCAGCCTCCGCGGCCACATCAACAACTGTGTCCACGGATTCCTCAACATGGCCATGGGTGTGCTGGTCAGCCAGGATATCAAGCTCAAGTCGTACAAGGTCCACCTGATGGAAATGGTTATCAACGCCATCTACTATGACCCCCTCCTGTCCCTCCAGATCCTCGAGACCCAGGGCTGGACAAACAAGTTCTTCAGCCTCTGGTTCGGGAGCATGCCGTCGTTCACGAGGGTCCACGACAAGCAGCTCTGCATCTTGGCCATTATCGCGCTCCTCAACGTCAAGCCTGAGCAGGTGCCGCCCAGCATCATGGTTGGGTGGCCGAGACTTCTCCAGGTTGGTTACCTCTCCACCGAAACCGTGCCCATTCTCGGGAGATGGCATCTGACAAACTCGGCAGGGCATCAAAATCCTCTTCGACTCCCTCCCCGATGCTATGGCGAGTGAGTGACATACCTAGAATGAAATCCACCTGGGATGAGTCCAGCTAACCCGCTAGCAGACCGCGAGGAAGCCTTGAAGGACGATTTCCAGTTCGATAGCGGGACCTACGGCTACGACGAGAGCGACGACGAATGGGACGACGAGGAGGCGAACTGGAACGGCACGGAGCAGGAGGAGGAGCCGTCCGCCGACGCCAAGGATGAGGGCACGGCGTACCTGGAGTTCCTGAACGAGGAGGTAAGCGTGCCCGATTGATATCTCTCTTCCGTGTCCCGAAAAAGGCTCGGTTGACAGATCCGCACCGTTCGGTTTTAGAAACTTGTTAACACGCATCGCAACCAGGCACAGAAGGTCAGGCCGGCGGATCTGGAAGAGTCGGACGACGAGCTGGGCGAGGATAGCGTCTTGCTGGAATCGCCACTCGACCGGATCGACCCCTACCTTGCCTTCCGGGATTCGTTCAAGAGTATGTCACGGATCACCCCTTGCGGTCGCAGAACAAGTCCTCGCTAATACCTTTGCAGACTTGCAAACAGAGCAGCCGCAGTTCTGCAATACGCTGATGTCGCACCTCTCACCTACCGACCAGACGGCCATCCTCGAGGTGTGCCGGCGAGCGGATACCCAAGAGATGATGGGCCTGCAAAGCCCTTTCCCCATCACCAGGCCGCGTGGCCCGATGGCGAACGGCACCGGGGCAAGCTAGATGCTGTACATCCTTTGAGCTCAGTCATACCACACAAGCACACGATGGTTGACCGATGATGGGGGGAGGAGTTGTCCGACTCTCCTACGACACCCAAGCATTTTCCCCTAGGCCGTATCGCCCCGACGATCGCTCCACGAAGGAATATGGCGGCCTGGACGTTTCCTGCCGCCCGCCGCCCCTGGCTCTGGCTGGGCTATGTGTGTTGGGGGCGCTGCGAGATGTATTTTGGCTGTTTTTCGCCTCCACTAGTGAGGCTGCGGAGGACGCTGGAGGGTCGTGGGATACTGCGGAGGAGTTGGGCAACCAGCCGGCTTTAGGGAGGGTGGGTTATGAACCGTCGTCCTCGGGAAAATGTAGCCGGACATGGCATGATGGGGGATGGATGGATGGATGGATGGCTGGATGGGCTGGATGGGATGATGGATGATGGATGGAAGTCGGCTCTGCGAGGGCGCTCTACTCGTTACTTTTACGAATGGTTGTTTGTTCCAAATGGGTGTTTTTGCTTTCTGCTTTGTTCCTTCCCTCTTTGCTTTTCGACCCCCCTCACCCCTGCCTCCTTAGCTTTCCCCTTTCCCCCCAGCAACAGCAGCAACAGCAGCAACAGCAGCAACAGCAACAACAACCCGACTCGATATCTGGTCATTTACTCTATCCTATATTCCCCTTTGGTCGACTGTCTGTCTGTCGTCGGCAAATTCATGAAGATTCTGTTTTTTTTCCAGTTCTGCGCTTCTCGTTGGTCTGGAACAAAAGGCAGGAGTGAGCGAACAATGTTCCTTCCTGCCTCCCTGTCTGTTAGGATTGGGCTATAGCTGGAGTGAATTAATCGGAAAGAAAAGAGGAGCCTGCTGCCTAGTGACCCAACCTGCCTGCTGCCTAGTGACCCAACCTGCCTGCTTGCCTGCCTATCTGGATTATAAAGTATCCCTTGTCGTTTGATGATCCAGGTGAGCGTGCTGGTGGTGGCGTGTGATGAGGCTCTTGTCGGAAAGGGCATCATGGGTGGCACTTGTGTTGTTGCCTTGCCTCCCGAGGCGGGTGGACTTGAATAGCCAACATGTCGGATGAATGACTTCAAGATGATGCTCAAGACTGGGGGTGCTCTGCGAGTGTGTGCGCTATGAATGTGGGTTGGGTTGCTTGCGCCGGTGTTCCCCTCCCCTCCCGTCCGATCTGCTAATGGTGAGGCCCTGACCCTGACAAGGTCATCTCGAGCGGTTGATGAAGCAGGATGGCCAAGTGGATGTGCCAGGTCATCTCTAAGGATCGAGGAAGCAGGAGATCTGAGTGGATGGTCCACCGACCCGTCACTGCCTGCCTGGGTGGTCTGGGTTTTGGGTAGTGGCTATGTGTTGTTAGTCTACCTGACTTGCCGTTATGACTTGCTGAGCTTTATGGTGGCTGTTTTCTGATGCTGGTACTGCCTCCCTCGTGTTGGATCACCTGGGGGGGGGGGGGGGGGGGGGGGGGGGGGTTGAGAAAATGCGCAGGTTGTGCTGCTCGTTCAAGCCAGACGGGGTTTGCTCTGAGCGTGTGGGTGTACGCTGGTGTTTCTTCTGGTGGTGCTGGCAAGGGTTCTTGAGGGCGTGCTGCGTATGCTGCATCGGAGGGATTCATGCTGTGACTTCAGCGACGTCAGAGAGGACCATGCTGTGGCTGCTTCAGAGGCTGAGGGCAAAGTATGTACATTGCTTGTACTGCTGGCTTGGGGTATGTATGTATGTACTCCGTGTGTGTGTGTGTGTGTGGACGTGATGGGCAGGAGGCACGACTGGGCCGAGCAGGGGAGGGGGGGTGGAAGTTGTGCTGTATGTCTGGACTCTTTCACAACTCACACACTCGCACATAAATGTGTCAATGGCTGAGTGGCCGCCATCTCTCGAGTGTCGGTCAGCGAGCCTTGGCTTGACTTGGATATGCCTTGGCAAACGCTGTTGGGCTTGGTGGCGGGCTGTTGTGTTGCTGTTCGGTGCTGTTCTAGAGCAGCCGCCGCTGCCGCCACTCGTGCGTATGAGCTTCCAGATAGGCAGGAGGGAGTCGGCGGGTTGAGAAGCCAACAGTGCTGATCTTGTGTGATATGTCGGCTTGTCTGTCTGTCGGCTGTGGGCTGCTGCAGTGACTGTGGCGAGCTGTGGGTGAGAGAGCAGTACAGATAGACGCAGTCGTCAAACTCGAGCTTGGGGCAGTGATCATCGGGGGATGGAGGCAGGCGACACGGCACTTGCCAGCGGTGGCGTCGTCAGCGGTCAGGATGGATGCGAGTGAAAGCTGTTTCCTTACTCCCTTGTCTGCTTGTTGCTGAGCTCTGGTCAACGGTGGTACGGGTCGAGAATGATGGGAGAAAAATGCGTCTATTTTGCTGAATTCGTGATTACGCATCACATGGCTGGGGTGGGCTGGGCAGGATCGGCCAAGGCTGGCTGTGGAAGGGGGACGCCAAAAACGCATCCCTCCACCACCACCACCCTTCCCAAGTTCAACTGGTACGCCACACACGACGACCGTTGTCCCTGGCTTGGCGGGCGTGGCCAAGAGAACGTGTTCGACGCCTCTGGCCGGGCTGGAGGCTGGGCGTTGCCGATGGTGGCCAGCCAAGCCTAAGAGTGTAACGACTTTGGTGTCTACGCACATGCGTGTGTCTAGAAGGTTTGGGGATGGTGGCAAATGTTCTGGAACCCCTGCGCTTCTCGTACGGATGAGGCAGGACGGATAGATCCAATCATCTGAGTCCGTGAACAAAAGAGGGACAGCCGCTGGCGAACTGGTCGAGCACTTCCTCTCCAGGCAGACCGACCAGCTGAACATCGCCAAAGCATCGTCCCCTCACATCAATCCCCTCCTTCCCCTGGCATATTTATTGCGGGGTGGGCATCTCGGTACGTCTAGATGTACCGAATACTTCCCTCGTCCGATGGGCAATAAGGTTCCTGCCGGCGCCAGTCATATGGACTAGCCCGCATATGTCTGGACGAGTGCGGAGGTGTAAGTGAGCCAGCTCGCTGCATGTCGAAACAGAGTTTTCTGGGTGGCGGCAATGGAATCTAGAAATCGAACAGAGAAAAAAACCTTTAAAAAATCCGAAAAAAAAATCGAGGTGGTGTGCAGAGCATGACATTGACCCCCACGTAATGCAGAGGCATGTGGTAGTTCAGCACCCGGCATGCCGCCGTCCATTATCGTCGGCGTGCATGGGGCTGGATGCTTGCTGCTGTGCGTGCGTTGCTTGCCTGCGTTTTTAGCCGGCGGTAACCCCTCAGCGGGAGAGAACGGACGGGCGAGACGAAACCGATGCATACGAGCACTTGGGCGCGCCGGTTTGGCTGGTCGTCGTCGCTTGTGATCGGTTGGAGAAAAGGGGGGGAGGCGGGAGGGGGGGTAGCGAATGCTCCGATTTGGGCGTGGGCTTTGGACCCTTGATGTTGGCGGGGAAACGGAGGAAGGGTGGCATGGTGGGGTCCAAGAGACCAACCATCCAGCCCATCGATCTTGCTACTCGCTGCTGCACGATCTGGAAGGAAAGAAGAAAAATTCTCCTGGACAAAACGGAGGAGCCAAGGCCCCCAGACGGTGAGCAGCCCAGCCCCTTGGCACCACCGTGGCCACACAGAGCCGAGAGAGGAGGATTGGGGGGGGTGGACGAGGAGGGGGGGAGAGGAGGGGAAGGGATGAGGATGGAGGTGGGGTTGCACAAATGACGATGAACGGCAACAGCGACGCTGGGTCAAACCTCGATCGTGCAGGTGAACGAGAGCGAGCCAACAGCCCGGCTCGCAATCTGACGGGCCACCCTCACTCGGTAACGCCGTGACACAAGCAGGGAGCAGAGCAAGGCAGAACGCTCGAGAGAGTGCGTTTTGCCGATCTCACCCGACTCCCCGAACACCGGGTGTCTCCCCTTCCCACGTGCCCAATTCCTCTCATTGTTCTGCCACCCGTCCCGCACCGATAAAAAAAAAGGTTTCGTCCGAATCGAGGAAGCCGATCTCGAGGAGACAGGGGGCAGCAGGCCCGCTCTCTGTATCATGTATGTATTGCGTCGCATGGAGAAATGCAACCACACCACCCGCCACCCCACAGCGTAGAAAAACGAAGGAACAGAGAGAGCCCAAGAGGAAGCCAAGGCCATGGCACGGTATGACGAGATGGCTATCGCCGCCGGACAGGCCGACTCCATTCCCACCCACCTTCAAGCAGCAGAACCAACAACAAAATCCAAGACCAGAAAAAAAAATCAACTGCCCACCAGCCACCCATCACCGCTTCCCCATCCATCCAAGTCCCCATCCCCAAGCACGCCGCGGAGATTCACTACCCGCCAATCCCAACCCTGTGACAAACGCCCCAATCCATCCCCATCCCAATGACTTGATGGAAATGTCCCCAACCCAACCACGCTGAGTGGCGCGGTTGCCCCATTAGTGAGCCTGTTACTAGTTACCAAGATCGCCAACCCCTTCCATCCATTCCCCATCCTCCCCCGCCATCATGCGGTTCCGACAAGCGGGGCGGGGCAGGGAAAGAGGCGGGGCGGGGCGCGGGCAGGAGTTCGCAGCTGGAGTACACTAAAGTTGTGGTGGTGATGCTGTGGTGGTGGGGGGTGCAGCAGAGGCAGGTAACTAAAACGCGGGGGTTGGTGGCACTTGATGATGGGAATGGAGAGTCGGCGG